>VWZI01002625.1:613596-625609 GCA_013396835.1 Psilopogon haemacephalus | reverse complement strand
AAAAAAAACCAAAACCCCTCCTTATTTCAAACTCTGGCAGGCTTTGCCACAGTGGCAAAATGCTGTTTCGTAGGCATCAGGGAACTGGCAGAAAGTAATCAAGACAAAAAAAACCCCAAACATCCTTGCTGACCTCACTGGGCATCAGAGTCCAGCAGAGGTTTGCCAGTACCTGTGTAGAAAGTAGTACTACTGGTCTAGGGTAGGTGGAAAACATTTGATGAAATGGATCATTATAAACATGCCAATTGGTTAAAACCAAAACTCCTCCCCAGGAGAGGGTTTGGATGCATTCTTGTACATGAAAAATCTGGAAGACTTGTTTCATTGCTCAAAACTTTCCATTTTTATTCTCTTAAAAAAAAAAAAATTGCATTCTGCTTTTCTGGCTTGACATTGCTTTGCATTTTGGAAAAGCCAAAATTTGAAAAATGCTTTGCATTTTGAAAAAGTGGAGCATAAAAAAACCCCCATAAATACTCTCTCAAATGAAATATTTTAGGATGAGGTAAGTACAATGCTGCTTAGGAGAGCACTTCTAGCTGAAGAATTATCTCTGGATTTCAAGTTGTTTATTTTTCACATCGGCTTTTTTTCTCCTCAGAAATGTGAATATTGTGCTGGAGCAGAAATCTGATTCCTGTCCGTGTGTGTCCAGAGCTTTCATATCACGCAAGGGTCTTTCCTGAAGCTTTTGTAAGGGCATGATCATGATGCCCATTTTACAGCCTGGAAGCTGAGGTGTAGAGCTGCCATGCTAGCCAGGTCAGAATTACCGTCCCCGAAGTCCAGTTTTAAACGCAGGTATTGGCTAGCGCTGGCCAGGTGATGCGCAGGACCCATCCTGCTCCCTACTGTATATAGGCATTGCGATCTGGCATTCCCGCGGCAGCGTTTCCTCTGCAGCTTGTGTTTTCTCAGTATAATAGGGGCTTAATTTGAATAAAAGCCTTATTTACATTCACAACTGTAAAAAAAAAAAAAAAAAGAGTCTACCAAGACCCGAGGTGCCCCAGCGTGCGGCTCGGTGAAATCACGTAACATTGAAATCATTATTCTGACAGGAACCCAGCCAGCCAGACGCCTACAGAAGCGCTTTTCCTCTCTTTCGCTCTGGGAAGCACGGCCCGCAGCCCGCTCCAGAAAGCTCTCCAGCTCCATTCATTTCTTTGCTGCATCGCCAGGTCACTCACTTCTGGTTTGTTCGGCCCGGGGCGGGGGGAGCGGAGGCTCTGCCAGCTGCCCCCTCCTGCACAGCCAGCGGTGGGGAGGGCGGCAGCGGCAGCTGCAGCTGGAGCGGAATCTTCTCCCCAGGGAGCCGGGGGCCATCGCCACACATCCGACACCACCAGGGCTTCCTGGCCAGTCACCTCGTCCCCTTGTTTACAAGGAATTGCATGGATTTGGGAGGAAAATGGGACAGCGCTGGCTTGGCTCTGCGCAGGTCTGCTTCCTGTCGCTTCACGTGGGATGTGTAGGATTTGGGTAGAATTAGAGGTTTCAGTATTTTTTTCCTTTAAAATGCATTGCAAACTAGGAAAAGGAAGAAGAGGAATAGGTCTATAATGAACATCACTCTGAGAGCCACATAGCCTACGAAGGGTTGCTAGCCAGTAGCTAGTTCTTACCAAGCTCTCCTCCCACCCCTGCTTATTAGGAAAGCTTAGATATTAGTTCCCATTTGCTGTTCAGAATAGCACAGATGGAAGGAAATGAATATGCCGTTTGCTTTTTGTGACCTCAGGGGAGCGGAGCAAAAAATGGACGTGAAAACATTGCCAGAACTCTGAAAGTTATATTCTCTCATTCATTAGTTTTCCTGCTTCTCTATTCCATATGCCCTCCTTTCCTTTGGCTCCATGGAAAAGTATTGACGAGCCAAACGAGCAATACAATTAGAGCTTATGTATGACCTGAATGGTCTATGTGGCTTGCCTGGCCTGCTAGCCAGTGTGGCTGCTGTGGTTCCAGAACTGCTGAGAATAGCACAGACTACAGGCATGAAAAGTCCACAACTCTCTTACTCTCCAAAAGGTCTTTTGATGTATTATTTGTGGATTAGTGCATGTGAACGGTTCAATACAGCAAGAAGTCACAACGAATAAACAGAAGGGACCAGATTCTTCATAAGGATGTACACATGGTTCTCATTTTAAGGCCTGAACCAATCCACTTAAGTTAATGTAAATCCTTCTCTTGACTTCAATGGGAATCTAGCTTTTCTGGCTCGCTCTAGTAATGGACTTCGGCACCTAAGGCAGGATATAGGTGGAACAGTATCCAACAGTGCTCTGCAGAAACCCGTGCTTGGCTGCTGCCTAATCCTGGAGGCGCCTAGGCTTGCAAGGCACCTCCCTTTTTGATTTTAAAGTTCTGTAGGTGACAATAGTTGTCCAGATCATGTCCAGATCAGTCTGATCTGAGCAGCTCATCAACTAGTTCTTTCCTCAGTCTGGTCTAAAGCCAGGAACTAAGCAGAAGACGCCTAAGACTTTTGAGGGCCACATCTGGTAGGCGTTTGCAGAGCATCCTAGCATACACTGATGGATCAAATGCTCTTCATATCACTCTGCTTTAATACTAAAATGCCAAAAAGCATTTCTTCCAAACCCAAATGGAGAAGAACAGAAGAAAGGGTTTATTTATTTATTTTTTTTTTAAACTTTGTGTATAAAAGAGTTATTTGATGTAGATTGGAGATATGTTTAATTAATCAAGGTATCTTCATTTTTTTTTCTCTCCTAAGCATTTAAAATTCTGACTGGGGTGAAAAACAGTAATCTAATCCCTAAATAGACACGTGACTAGGAATTCTTGCAAAGAAGTTGAATGGAATCTATGCCATACGATTAAATATAGACTTTCCTCCCCCTCCCAGTTCCAAGTTTGGAAGTGAAACCTTCTTCTTCTATCAAGATTGCAAGTTTTTAACAAAAAGGGAAAGTATTTGAGATGTACACTGCTTTTTGCACAGGTAAAGCTTGGTTCCTTTGAGGCACAGAGGAATTCTGTGCAGTATATGAACACTGCAAGGTGGAAGTGTTAACTCTGTGTCAGACATTTCACAAAATAGAAATACAGCAACAGAAATAGAACATTTTCAACACATCCTGCTTTGAAAATAAAATAGCTTGGCTTCTGAGTGGTATTTTTTCATTAAAACAGGGGCTTTGCTGTGGCATTTATGTGTCAGGAGGAGCCCATTAGGCCATGATAATATTCCATTTCTGTTGACATTATCTTTTAATTATATCATTCCGAACCACATCTCTAGTGGAGGATCGATTTTTACAGCCCAGTTTACATATCGCTTCAGGATCTAATCCTGAGGAGGTGTTACACACTTTGAGGTTTCTGCTTCCCTTTTTTAAAATAATTTGGAACTCATGACTGCTTAAAAAGGCATCAACAAAGGTGCCTGTCTTGCCTTTGAAGTCATTTTTTGCGGAAATCACAGTCACTGACCAAAAGGTTTCAAAAGATTAAATTGTGCTTATTTTACGACATTTTAAAACAGCAGGGTTAAATGCTGGGCCAGCTGCCAGGCAGTCAGCAGCACCCATACTTTCATGTTCAGCAGCCAGACACATCTACAGCAGTTATTTCTGAGTAGTTATTCCTGAAATATGTCACTCAGAACAGCAGAGGGGTCTTGAGATTTGCATTCTTTGATGACGGGCTAATGAAAATGTATTTTATATATATGCCATGAGTGTAATGAATTTCAGAGTTAAAAAAAAAAAAAAATACATATAGTAGGAAAATCAGGTATTTGTAATTCTCTTTGTCAACACTGGTTTCTCCCTATGGTTGGAATCAGCCTGGAGAGCCACAAAATCATGAGTATCAGACATTCTTGTCCCATAGTGTTTTATCCACATGCAGCAAAACACTTCCTTTTGCTGCTCTCTCCTCTATACAGGGACTGTAATGGACTGAGGCCCAGTTTAAACTCCCAGAACTGCTCAGGGAGACACAAATCTTGACATCATCATCTTTGATGAGGAACCAGAGGAGAGGGAGTACACTCACACACTGTCTCTCCTGGGCAGCGGCACTGTGGGCTTAGTAGATTTTTTTTTGAAGTTTGGCTCTGTTGCAGTCAGGAAGTGATCTGCTCCATTTTATAAATTTTCATTCTGGTCTTTTCTTTCTAATCCTCCTGTGCTGCCTGGTTTCCCCTGCCTTGGTGTGTTGCTTTCTTTTTTCATCTGCCTTTTTTCCACTCTGAGGACATACGGGCCAGACTGCGCTGGTTTCCGTCACTTTGTATTGTGCAGGTGTTGCAAAGCTCAGGATTAACTGGCCCCCGGGGGATGCTCCCTGTGTAGGGAGCCAGCCAGCTCAAGGCAGTGTAAACGGTGCCAATACTTCTCCCCGTGCTGGCACAAGGAGTGGCTGAGAGATGCACAGAAGCAAAATAGAGTGCTCTCGGTTTCTTAACAGGTACATCTTGGGGACTAAAACTAACTAGGACTGGTTAGGAGGTAGTTGAACTACATAAGCTTGTCTAAGTTCTGCTGTGGCTGCAGGCTGACACGCTAGCAGCCACTGAGTTGAGTGACCATAACCAGCTCCTCATCTCCTGCTCTGAGTGGATCTTGGCACAAAGCAGAATATGGGCCTTTTTATTCTTGTCCTGCTGGCTGGATGAAACCCCACTGTCTACAGATCAAAGGGGTTTGATGGACTGCCAAAAATAGTAAGCTATACGTAAAACATGTGCTCCATTTATAGCAATCATTTGGAAAGTTTCCTGCTACTGCAGAAATGCAGATTACATTGATTTACAGTCCAGTACTGCAAAATACTGAGACGCTTTTCAATGCCTGCTATTGTATGCATTTGCAGAAAGGCTGGGGAGATTTCTTCTTCCTTCCTTCCTTTCCCCATTGGTATGTAATACATAATCATGTGAAGTACATCTCTCTGAGTTTTTGCATCGCTTTAGTGAAATGGGTTCATATCTACTCTTACACTTTGAGAGACACTGTCACCTGTGCTGATGTCTTAGCCTTTGAAAAATGAAGTGCTGCCTCTTTTGATGTAAAGAACATCACTTCAGTATTTATGGAACCGCTTTATGTTGCTTCTCAGCCTACAGGCTTTCTGATAGGTATGGAATACGTCCTGCATGTTGTTCCCAGGCACTCTGATGGATTTGTGGGAACACACCAATGACTAACATGACAGTTAAACTGGAAGGTACACAAGTAAAGCCACCCCATGTTTTGAGCACAGGTCTGAATCTGCACGTGAGCTTAACTGTGCTGTGGTCAGCACACTCTTTCCCAGCCCCATCCATGTTTTTTTTGGACAAGCTACTTTGAGTCCTTCCTAGAATGGTCTTGCTATCACAGAACAGGCACAACGACGCTGCATTTGTAGACAGCCTGAGCTCAGGTTGTTTACAGCAAGGAAGACATAGTACACTGGGCAGTGTGAGCTGATGTGGGCATCTGGAGGTAAACCAAGAAGTATAATGGTACCAAGTTCTCAGGCAGGCCAGCCTATGAAGATCTAGTCCCTTTGTTAACCAAATGGGATTTGATCTAGTTTGCAAACAAGACTGGGAAGAGAGTGGAGCATTTTATGACTCATGAGAAAGCTTGTTACTCCATGTACTCATATATATAGAGTGAAAAGAGTAAATTTACTGGAAAGTTCACTCAAGCAAGAAGAGAATAAAAGCTCCAGAAATGAGCAGTGACAGTAAAAGCAGTGTCGTATAACCTGTCAGCCCATTTGCAAACAGTTATCCTCTTCGGTGGATAATAAAGAAGATGAACTTGGCCTTCGTTTCATGACTCATATTAAGGAAGGATGTCATAGTTTTCTCTCCAATAACTTATATACCTAACAATATTCAGAAATTACCCTTTTCCCTTCCTGGTTGTATTTTTTTTCTAAACCCTTTTCCTTCAGAAGCATAGCTGCTAATAGGCACCATAAGAGTTAACAATTCTATCTCTGGTTACTATTAAATTCGCCCTAATTCGCTCCTCCGCTTCCTGTCTGTTGATGTCCTAAGGATCAAAGCTCAATACACCATTTTAGACAAAGAGTTCAAAATGCTACCATTCATATTACCAGAAAGGATCAGTTGCTTTACCTGCTAACAAATAGACATTTTTGGAATTACGGTTTGATTTTGGTCGGGTTTGTTTTGGTTGTTTTTTGTTGCGTTTTTTGTTTGGGCTTTGTGTGCTTGTTTGGGCTTTGTTTGTTTAACTAACTAGTTAGGTTTTTTGGTGGGTTTTTTTCTTTTTTTTTTTCCCCCCCTATTTTATAGCCCTGGCATCCTAATCTCAAGGATTGCATCAATCTCTTTTCATGCGGCACTACCTGCATAAATACGACTCACCTAAAAAATACTACGAGCAGGTTAGATGCACTTCAGAAAGAAACATGGTGCTAGAATGGTAGGAGAAGAAACCTTTCCTCAGCTTTCTCTTTTGCCTGCCAGTTACGAAGACACAGTCCCTTTAGCTCTTCGCTAAACCCCTCGCAAGCGCTCCCTGAACGCCGTGCCATGTGCCGGGAAGGGGCTGTTTTAGCTAGGCGATCTGCTCAGCAGCGGCCACGCCGAGGTTCCACGGCTCGTCTGGGGGTGCCGGCTGAGGGCCTCACCCCGCAGCCCTCACCCTCCATGGCGCTGCCGGCCCCGGCCCGCTCCGCCGCGCGCACACACCCGCGCCGCGACCCGCGCCCCTGCGCGCCCGGCTCCACGTG
This sequence comes from Psilopogon haemacephalus, assembly GCA_013396835.1. Lineage (NCBI taxonomy): Eukaryota > Metazoa > Chordata > Aves > Piciformes > Megalaimidae > Psilopogon > Psilopogon haemacephalus. The sequence continues at coordinate 618,877 of VWZI01002625.1, read as the reverse complement.
TCTCGCGCCGCCAAGGTGCCCGCGCAGCCGTAGTCGCGGCTCCCCCTAGCGGGCGCGGGGCGCAGCCCAGACAGCGCCCGCTGCCTCGAGAGCACCTGAGGTCGCTGAGGTAACCTGAGGCGCTCCGCGTCCTACCGCGGCATTCCGCGTCTCTCCGCATTCGCTCCTCACGGCTGTCCGGCCCGAGGGCCGACGCACATCCGCTGCCGAGAGTAGTGGCATGCGCCGGCCCTAAGCGGCGGTGAAGAGCCGTTGAGGGTTCGCACGGTGTTGCCAGTTTAAGAAAGGAAAGAGGAGCTCTGCACAGGTGAGCTCATCAGTGATTATGGCGAGGGCACCCTTGCAACAGAAAGTGAGGGTAAAAGAACCTGAAGGGTGAGCTGAAGTGACGTCTTCGAAGTATTTATTTAAAGCTTTTCATTCTAAGAGCATATTATATGCCCGAGCTTTGCGATTTCATGTCTGTGTTACCTCAACCTTTGCACCGGCGTTGTGGGTGCTCCCCCAGAAACAGGGCGTTGGAGTGTAGGTGCAAGGTGAGCGACTGCTAATTCCTAATTAATTCGTGCAGCTTAGAAAAGCCGTGTGACATACTTAGCTCTGTTGTTTACAAACAGCTATTGCTTTGGTCTCAGCTGGTGCAAAATGCCCTCAGGTGGAAGTCCAGCACCTTGCAGCAGTAGGCAGGCGGTTGTGAGGTAATGCACCGGCCGCGGCTAAAGGCCTGACGAGTGCCCCTGCACAGTCCACAGCCCACTGCCCACCGCCCCAGCCTCCCTCCCCTCCCGCTGCCACCCACACCACCGGCCCTTTCCCCCTTTTAAGTTGATGCCTGAGACTTTATTTAATAGTTATTTAGCCCTGCTCAGCTGTACAGCTTGAAGAATGAACATTTTTCCTTCTGCATAGTCTTGTCTTTATCAGTAAAATTTAGCTGGAGCTTGATGTTCAGAGGAGTGAAGAGATGATGGGAAAGGGCAATAACCCAGGCCAGCTGTGTGTATTGTGTATGCTCTTTTAGACAAAGGCAAGGAAAGCAGTCTGGCTGCTAAAGGTAAAATATTACAGGCTATATCGTAAGGTTTGGGTATGGGAATACAGACACAATGCTTCTTTCACGGGATTCCTACTGTAAACTTTGTCCTTTACTGGGTGATTCAATCCTCTCTAATGAAAAAGCTGCCCCACTCTGAACTTTCCTGGCTTTTTTTTTTTTTTTTTTCATTCTGAAGAACAGTAATAGAGACTAAAACAAAAGACAGAAGAAAATACACTCCAGCTTGTGTTAAAAGAACCCTTCTTAGAAAATGAAAAGCTGTGGTACCACTGGGATCAGCCATTCAAAGGCTCTGAAACTTTGCCACAGCTCCACAGCTGCTACAGAAATTCATTTGATACAGTGCTGCATCCCCTGTTAGGTTAATTCACACTTACCTGGTAGGTGACCTATCCAGCTTGTGGACAGACAGGGCAGTAAGTATGAAGACATCAGAACCCCGGAGCAGCACAGCTATATTTCTGTCATCTGTATGCCATAGTTCAGAAGGGTCCTATGTGAAAGCATCAGAGTTTTTTTCCTCTCTGTCTGAGCTGATCTTGTGGGTTGTCTGTATAATAAGCATTGCACTGTCTGTGTTTTTGGCTGGTTGGAGTACTTCATTCATATATGATACAGCTCTGGACAACAGAAACCCAACCAAGCCACAGATCGCATGTGCATGTGGAAACACCAGGCAATAATCCTCATTTACTGCTGTTATGCTTCCAAATTTGCTACTGCTCTCAGAGAGATTATTTACATGTTCTGTGCAAATCTCCTTCAATAAGCATGTCTGCCTTTTTTTTTTTTTTCCCCCTAGACCTTTGTTTGCAAGGTTTGCATGCATTAATGTGCATGTGCATGCAGATTGCTCCCTAAATCCTTAGCCAGCTTAGGATGCTTGGCTTGCTGATGGAATCCTGGTTATGTTAGATAGACAGGCACACAAACTTGCTGGTCCATGTTATAATGTTGGTTATCATCATGCAGCTTGACAAACACCTACTTTCTGAATGAAATTATTGTATCTTATGTACACAGATTCAGGAAACTCTAGAAAGTCACTGCTGCTAGTGATATAACCACAGGACAGCTACCTGAAAACCAGAGAACGGGAAAGTATTCAGTCAACATATCAATTTATTGCTAAAGGCAGATTATATTCCAACTGATAAAGTATGAAAATCAATATACCAGTAGGCTACAGTCTTTTATTAACTACTAGGTGTTTTAAAATACAACAGTGTGAAAGTTGGATGCTACTTTTCACTTTTGGAAGTCGAGTGCTGTTAGTATGCGATGGATATTAAAAGATTCAGTCTGATAAATACAAAACTACTGCACCAGTACAGCAAATTCTAAAAACATGAGTGATGCAAAACGAGCCCAGGATATTTTATTCTTCAAGTATGGTGGTGTGCTTTGTATGGTGCTGTTTGGTACTTTTGTATGACAGCTGTTAGTTATGCTCAAAGACTTACTTTGTAATTGCATTCTCACAGGATGTCCTTTTGTTTTTTCAAGGAATATTCCCCAGTGTTTCTCTTTTCCATCAGATTCCTCCAGCATGACCACAGGAAGACATTATTTCCCCCTTACTATACAGGAATATGTATCAACACAGGGCCCGTGCCATGCTGTTAAACTAACAATTGCTCAGTAATTCACTTCTGTCTTTTCAATGGAAATCCCTGATCCAAGCCTGACTGAACTGACTGCAGGCATTTTTGTTGACTTTATAGACTTTGGTTCAGCCCCCGTCTGTGATACAAGAGAATCAGCCATGCAGGACAGGGGTGTAATTCCATCAAGGACTTCTGGTGACCTCATAAACCATGAGGGCTGGCACTGACTTTAATGGGCACCACGTGGTTAAGTTCCCATGCATCATTTTGAAAATGTAGGGCTTCATTTGATATTGCAGAGAGGAATACCAGAGCTACCATGTCAAATTGTTTCTCTTTCTTCTAAAGGAGTCTCTAGCTTTATGTTACAGTTAGCCCTTTTTGGTAGCAAATGAAATATGCCATTCTGGAAAATGAGTATTTTCTCTGGCAAAATGAACTTTAAAAGCACATTTCATAGCAAAGCACATATTTGGGTTATTTTCTTTTAAATAAACTTTCTAAAAGGATGGCAATAAATTCAAGGAAAGGTGTGGTTTGTACAGCATTGACTTTCCTCATAAATTTTCAAGTACAAAACATTTTAAAATAATTTTTTAAAAGTAGATTAGTTAGAAAATAGAGTAATGGAGTTGTTTTGGGTCAGTTGATAAACTAGACCCTGTTAAAGCTGGCTAAAGTTAAACTAGGTAAATTGGCTCAAACTGCTAATGTTGCATAACCTCGGTTAAGAGTTACTTTACCTAAAGCACTTTAACTGTATTCAGAACACCTACTGTGAGACTTTGTTGTTAGGAGTTTCCAGGGGGTCAGTAAAGTTGACTTGAAGTCTCAGTTTGTGAAATTTGTTTTGTAAGGCACTTGCTGGTTTTCCCTTGCCTTTTCTCAACCTAGATTTTGCCTGTTTAAACCAGTGTGCAGCCATTATGTGTATCTATAAAATGTTGACAGTTATTACTCTAGAAATAAGAGCTGGCAGTGTGGCTTTGATTCAAGGAAATGTGGTAACAGAAACGCAACCTGTGTTTGTCAGCTTATCTTTTTTGTCATGTGTGACATCACTATATAGCAAGGAGATGCTCTAAAAATTGCTCATTGTGGTGGATGCGTACTACAAAAGGATCTGGTCCTTCATTCTGAGAGTGCAGATCAGTGAACTGCCTAATTTCTGTTTTGCTTTCAACATTGTAAGTCATTTAGTTGCTAGCTTGGTCCATAAATAAAATCTTTGTGGAACAGCTGGATAATGTTCCTGTATTAGATACATTCAAGGATGTTATTTTTTTATTCAGCTTCAGGTAACAAATCACCTTGAAACTGAAGAGGAGGGGGGAAGAGGATACCTTCTAGACAGATTATTCAAAAACTACATACTGTGGCCTTCCTGCTGCCTTAATGTGAAGCCCCTGGCGTTTGTCATTCTCTGGGATGCATCACAGCTCCCCATGCTGCATTGCACTGAAAAGTACACATTTTCCACCATGTGCGTGGCTCAGACACAGGGAATAGCATATGCACTCTTCCCTAGAGCTATATCCTCTATCCTAGAGCCAGGTGGAATAATTGCCTGTCTTTAATTTAGAAATCTTCTCAAAGAATTGCAAATGTGAATGTGTGGGAGAAGGCTGGTTCTTTGGTGTTGGTGTTATCACACAGTGGATGTAGATTGTATTCACCAAACTCTTTAATGATGCTCAGCATTATTCCAGTTGTGATCTCATAGCTGAGCCAGTTAATAAATTACAGGCTGTAATAGCCTTGGGATGCAAGTTGTATGGTAGTAGGTTAGAGAGTTTCTACAGGAAAGGGATCCCTAAGGCTTCTTGAATAAATAGATGGGTCTTCTCTGTGCCCCATAGAAAATGATGTATGTTTTTGGTTTGTTTCTACTACTTTCTCCACATGAAACGTGTGTTTGGTCCAACAATTCTGTGGTTTCCTCACTTTGTGATAATAATTAACACCCTCACTGAAGTCTAAGCAGTGATGACATTTGTTCGGAGGCCTGACTCTGATTTTTGTTGCTGTTTTGCCTTATGGTACTTTCAATATGCAATTGAAACCATTTTGGAAAAATCTAAAGGTTCAGAAATTGTTGGGTTTTTGGTCTTACTGACCATCTAGAAACTCTTTCATGTAACACATCCTTCAGCTTTTGAGGATGTACAATCTGTCCAGGGCTGTGGGTCTGGGTTGACAGTTGCAAATTGAAATGAAAGCCAGCCATGCAAATTCAGCAGGCTGGGAAAGATTTTTTTTTTTTTTTTTTTTTTTCCCCTCCTGAAGAAACAGACAGACATAATTAATACAAAAGGAAATCAGTCATAATGCAACTAATTTTTTTTAGATGGTAAATGTGTTAGTAAAGGCAAAAAAAAAGGTATCTTAAAACCTTACTTTCAAAGTTCCTGAAGTTTCAGGGAAAATTTATTTTAGGAAAGATGACAATAGTTCTCTGCTGCCCTCAATAATCTTGTAAAAAAGATTAATAGCTTTGGAGTAGATATACATATTTTGAACTTCCTTTCTGGACAGAGCACAAAGAAAACTTGGATTGTGTGTGGTTGTAGAGGAATCCTAGGTGGCTTTGTGTAGGAAAGGCAGGTAGCTGCCAGGG
>VWZI01002625.1:574174-613217 GCA_013396835.1 Psilopogon haemacephalus | reverse complement strand
GTCCCTGCTCTTAAATTATAGCAGCTCTCTACAATTCTTCTGTGACCACAAAGGCTTTGGTAGTTTTGAGACGTTGCAGTGGCTTCGGGTGATCTGATCACAGAGTTCAGTTTCGTTCAAGAAATCCCTCTGCTGAAAGGTATGGAAAAGCTGTAGGAGAAACATGGAGAGCTACAAGCTCACAGCGTGAGGGTAGTTTGGAGTAAAGGGGAAGGGTTCAAGAAGTTGATGTGACAGCAGACACCCTACAGCCAGAGCTAATGCTGGAAACATTGCAGTTTTAGTTCCCTCACCAGAAATCCCCATGATTGCAGGAACGGATATAGTCATTAGTCCTCAATGGGAATATGACCTTTCCATTTAAGTATCTGTGTGATGCTTTTGATCCTTTTGACTCTCTCTAAGGGATAGATTAAATATGTGGCACAATGTCTATTCCTGAGTGAGGATTAAGCCTGGCTTTTGGAAGCAGAACTATATTGCCTAACCCATCATCATTTATCATGTTCTCTCGGGACTTGTTCTCCATTTTTCTTCCCCTCCCCCTATACTTTTAGAAAATCCCCTTCTCTGGGATTTAATATTGATCTCAGCTGCATTGGCTTTGGCTTCTCTCTAATAACTTCTGATTTTACACTTAAACAGGTCTTATATCTCAGATACCTTGTTGAACCAAGGCTCAGCTCTCAGAACCCACACTCCTCCTAGCACATGCATTTTAATAATAAATAACTTAAAAACAATTTATAAGTTTGTATCACCCTGTATTTCAGTGGAATTCCCTGAGGATACACCCTGCCCTATGATATTTGTATTCAGGTGTAATGAAGCAGTGAAGTGTGTGATTACCTTCAGGACCTGTGTAAATCCCATTAACTTCAATTAAGGCTGAGACCATGCTTCACTAAACAGGGATGCTTGAGGCTAACCTGCCCATAAATGTTTTTGCTGAATCAAGTCTTAGCATTTTATCCATTGTGTTCCTCTTTCTCCTCTACTCTCTCTGATGATGTAATAATTTTAGTTTTGTGGTATCCTTGCACACTGCCTCAAAGTTAGAAGCTACAGTGGGACTGAAGGTCTCATTCAGAGGAGGATAAAATTAATCCATTCTGCAGCTGTGAACCAGAGAAGTCCCAGCAAGCTTCCCAGTGAAATGAAAAAGTGATGGTATGCCACGCTGGCTCATAAAAATGTAATTTAAGCACTGCCCTCTCAATAAAAATATCACATTTAGGACACAGTAATCCCCTTCTGAACCTTATCTTACTTTTCAACAGCTCTTTGGACTCTCACAATTGATGCGCTTTGAATTTCCTGTTGGTCAGGTAGCAGGACTTTCTGTACCTCCCTCACACAGCCACAGCTTTGCGCTTCGTTTTAAGCAGGCAATATCCACACACAGCTGGAAAACTGAAACCATGGCCTAAAATTCAGTAAATTCGGGAGCTTTTAGGTGTTTAGTTGGCAGACTTCAGAACTGCTAGTGCTCAGAGCTGTGGCCTTTGTAGATATTGAACCAAAATGAATGAAACTTCAAAAATGCTTTTCAGTTGTTTTCTCAAGACTCCTGCCAGAAGCTGTGTCTTCTTTTCATGTTTTCTTTCTTTTTTTAATGATCTCCTGATTTATGACAAGAAATCACCAGACACCTAGGTTCTATGGGCTTATTAAAATAGACAAATTCTTTGGTGTTAGAAAATCTCTGTAAGAATATATATTTTTTTCCATGCTAGATTGAATCATTGTAGGCAAGTGCCCCAGTCCTCCTCCCAGCTATGATCTGGAGGTTATATTTCAGCACAATGGAAAAATAGCCCTTTCCAGCTTCTGCCTCAGTAAAGCCAATATTTTCACTGGGGGCAGGATGATTACTTTCTTGTCTCTGCAGTATTCTGCGTTTTTTATATATCAAAAGATTTGCTTGCTCTGCCTTAGCATGTATAGTGTAGTTAATCTTCCAAATAGAAGTCCTCTTCCTAGCTTCCATGTCTGAACTGTATTGGTGATTTATATGCTCACAGTCTATTTTCACGATGTCTTTCCTGGCTGTCTTGCATCTCTCCCCTGTGGAGAACTGGGCCTTAAGAATCGTTGCAGTAAGGACAGGCAATCAGTCTTCTTCAGATATGTGTTGGATTTTACTGGTGCCTGAGCCTATAGAACGTGCCAATGTCTTTTGTGGTTCTGGCAAGGAAGCCTCAGGAAAGTGTGGAGTTTTGGTTTGGATAACAGAGAGCTGGTTAGGACTTTTTAAACAAAGTGTTCTTTTTTATATCGTTCTTTTCATCAGATAATGCTGGGAATATATGAACAAATTTCAGAAGGAGTTTTGGAACTGTAGTGTGATGTTTCTGCTCAAAATCACAGAGCCATGTGTTAGCTTCTGATTCTTTCTCTGGAAGCAGCCTTGTTGCAAAGTGCAGCTCTGCTTCATTCAGGTGATGGATTTAGGAATATAAGAATGGCCATGTTAGAGAGACCAAAGGCCTCTCCAGCCCAGCAGCCTCTGGGACCATAGTCAGTAGTACATGCTTGAGGAATGCATCTGCTTAAGGCCAAGCATATAAGGAAATTTTCTGTCCTAATGCAAATTGGAATCTGTCATGTGCTATTTAACTCTGTAGTTAAGAGTCCTTGGTATTTTTTTTCCATGAATATTTCTAATTGCTTTTCACACAATATAAAATTCTAACACCTGAAACACTCTCTAAAAAGGATTCACAGACCTTGCATGTGCCTTGCCTTCTGGTACCCACACTAGTTCATTAAGACCTAATTGAGGTGCATGTGACCTGTCTATTGCTGTGCAGGCATATTCATATGTGGAAGACATCTAGTTTCTGGATCGGGATGAGGCTTGAGGCTTTAGCTGTGAATCAGGCCTTTGTAGATGATTTTTCTTTGCTTAGGTTCCCAAATCTTCTGTGTATCTTCTGTTAATAATAATTTTCCATCTTCAGGCCTAATTAACTGTGCACAACCAAGAGAGGAGTAAAAATGTTCACGTGCATCTCCAAAAGGGAAAACAAAAAGAGATATTAATTTTTAAATTGTATATATGTACATTTTACCTTTGAGGCCATATCATTGCTGTTGCCCTGTACCAGCAGCCCTGCGTTCTTCATTTGAATATGTATGTAAAATGGATGACCCTCACCTTCCCACAGCTGTGCAACTGTTATAACCTCACAGCTTCAAATAATGTTCTGCAGCTGGGACACAGGGCTAAAATGGTACATGTGGTACTTGCTTCTTTATATATGGTATCCTTCAGTTCCAGTATGTGTCTGCTGTTCTTCAGTAGGGCAAGTACTGACACAGAGTATTTTGCTGCCCTTTAACTCTTACACTTCCCTTTCAACCAGATGGAGAAACTCTTTCCTAAGCTATTTTGTCTCTACTGATATGTATGTTGACACCAATGGACTTGTGAGTGAGTTGGCCTGTCAGCAGTGGGTACTTTTCTCCTCTATTGTCATTGGAATAATGACATCTCTTGCTTTATATGGTTTTGTGTCCTACAACTCAATAATCCAGTGCAGCCCTCAGTGTCTGACTGCAAGACACCAGCCTAATTCTCCAGTAAGCCTAAACAAAGGAAATCCCTTGACTTCAGGACAAGAATGTGTCCTGTGTTCTTAGTATTCTGCAGACTAGAGAGTAAAATTGCTATCTTACTTTGTTTAAAGTCAGCCATTACACATTCCTGCATGACCAGATTCCTTTAAATTGAAGCAAACAACACAATACATAATTGTTTTACAACACTGAGATTTTATTTGCTATTTCGAATGTTTTCCTTGGTGGGGTTTTTTTGTTTGTTTTCTTTTAAGAGAAGAATATAAACTTTCTAGAGCTGAACATGCTGAGGATGACTTTCAGCTGCTGTGTTTTAGCTGAAGCCAAGTGCCCTGGAAGTGCAGGTATGTTTACATCTGGGTTTTATTTCAGGCCCACCTTTAATAAAGATGCAACAACGATAAAGCAAAACACAACATAACATGATAATATATGGCACATAATAAAGAACTGCCCTAAGTACACAATTTTGCTTTCACTTTATCTCTGTGAACCTCCATTGTTCAAGACTGAACCTTTACAATTGTCAGGGTTCCTTCTGGTTCAAAAGGAGACATTTTCCAGAATAATGAGGTCACTGGTTCCCGTTTGCCACTCCACAATATTCTGTTTATTCCTAGAATCCCTGTTCTTTCAGCAATAGCTGATGTTCTCTATAGCTGTTTTTCCTGGGGGAATTGAGACTTTAAACATTCATTAAAAAGTGAATTGCTATTGTTGACAAAATACAGATGGCCAAGCATGAACTACTGACACCTTGGAGTACACTTCAGTGCAGTGCATGGTGCTATGGCCATGTGAGTGTTCTGGTTGCTTTTACCAAACCAGTGCGTCCTTTGTTACCAGGCTGGCCCTGCTATGTACTCATATTCCTTTGCTTTATGTGGCACAAGCTGTTGAAGTAATTTCTTTCAAAAACATACTGAACTTCTTTCTGCTTTTGACAGTGAGAAAAGATTTGCTCTTTCACAGCAAAACTGTTAGTGGACAATATTCCAACGAGGTTCAGCTCACAAAATAATTACATGGAGTCAGAACTCTGCTTCAGGCTGCTGCAAATGTAACACTCGATGGCTCCCAGAGGCTCTGTCTGAAGTGTGGGGTGTGCGCCACAGCCATGTCCCTGATCATCCAGGGGGGACCTGGCTGGGCCGGAAACCGAGGTGTGGGGGCGGAGGGTGGAAGGGAGTTAGTGTGGAGCCAGGGTGCAGCTGGGGCACACACACACACACACACACGGCTGTAGGGGCTGGGAAGTACGCCTGGATTCCACAGGTTAGACATAGTCATAGCTTTAAGTCAGCCATGGATTTGAGTAGTTTATTAAGCTGCAGCCGCCAGACTTGGTCTCTGTAGACTACAGTTAGATGCTACACCAGGATGTAGCATGCAGCATTACACTTGTGTAATCCCATCTACTGCACTCAGGTTAACATGGTATGGAAAAAGCTGGGGGAAGGCCTCACTTCAGGAGTACTGTGTGATAAGCTGAGATGATAAGGTTAAACTTGTTGGGGTTTTGTGCATCTTTTAAACACTACTGCTAGAGAAAGATATTTTGGGCAGATAAGTATAAATTTCAAGTTTGNACACTTTTAAAACATTTCCTATTGCTTTAAGAAGTCTTCTGGTTTTTTTAATGCCAACTTCTTTATTAAAGTTTTGTGGTCCTCCTTTCTCCCTCATACTCTCGTGTTTTTTATCATCCTTTTGGTTCATTCCCTTCACTTCTAGATGTGGAATATTGTGATTTGCCATTGTTTCTCTCCAAACAGTTACGGTATTTCCCATTCTGTTGTGTGTGTGTTTGTGTATGTAAAAGAGAGAGAAGAGGAGATACTCTGAGGCTGCCAGCAAAAATCAAAATTGGAGGAGACAGGAGAGCAGAGGGAGTAAGAGACTGTCTTATTGAACTTGGAGAGGAATGAGGCCCACCTGGGGCTGAACCAGCCATTGAGAAGATTAAGGAAATAAAATAATTATGGAAAGTTAGTGCTGGAATTGTGAATGGGCCTGAGAGACCTGGCTGAGGCTCAGGAACTGGGAGTGGTGGCTGCATGAGCTGAATCAAATACTCAGTCACTCAAAAACAGAACAAATAAGGATAGAGCAGACACGCCGGGAAATTGCACTTTTGTCCTTTGACTTGCATTTTTAGCCTCATCAGTTGAAAAAAGATGTATTTTTTTTTCTTCCCTGAAGAATGGAATTTGAAAGATATAAACCCAGGTCTATTTGGTGAACTTTTAAAAAGTACTGTGGTCAGATAGGCAGAAGCAAGAACGAACACAGTCTGTAAAACAAATAGGTCCTCAAATCTCTGACCTTTCAGACCGGAGCAAGGGTCTCAGCATCCATGCAGTGAAACACAAGTGGGGTATGTGCAGCTGAAACAGACATAGCTGTGAGCTTAAGGTTCCTACTTCTCCCTGGTTTTTCATAAAGAAGACTTAAGGCAATCTCTTTCTAACTGAGTGGGTATTGTCTGCTTCTGAAATGCATAATCCTGAAGCTAATGTTAAAATGTAAAGAACAGGACAGTGGCTTGAAAATTCATTTTTCGCATCATCATGACTCTACGGTACACCACAATGAGATTTTAATGCTCTGCCTCTTACTCTTGTGGTTTCCGTGTTGCTATTTCTTTGAACTTTAAAAAGTTCATAGAAAAGAAAGGCACTTTAATAAATAAAAGTATTTTCCAGCATGTACCCGTCATTAAAAATACCTGCCAAACACTTGAAATTATCTACTTTAGTTTCCTAATACACTTTCTGTAATATCAAATAGATCTGTTTAGTAGGATATGTATTTTTAAATCTTAAATAAGATGTGACTGGAACTTTGGAAACAAATCCTCAGATAGCATAAATTGTCACAGCCATTAACTTCAAATTCTGACTATATAAGTAATGGAAACAGGCCAGCTTGAAGTTGGTGGACATGCAAATAGGGTTAACAGTACAGCTTTCATTATCATCTGTGAGGATCATAGTATCGTGCTACATAACCCTTATTTTCCATATTTCTTCATGATCTAGGGTAGGGTGTCCTTGCCCATGGCAGGTGGGTTGGAGCTAAAAGATCCTTGTGGTCCTTTCCAGCCCTGACTGATTCTATATCCCTAATTAGCTCCCAATAAGAAATTAGCTTCTATGAGAATGAGTGGGCTTATGATTAGATGCTGTCTATATAAGCAGCTCAAGTCTTACAGCATATGAAAGGTTTGTCAATAATGGGATATTAAGGTCTGGTGTTGTATAATAATATGCTAAATAGGAGGAAACTTTCTTATGAATGGGAAGCAAGTTTAATGTGATAAGTGGAATGGAAAATCCCATTTTTGTGTCCTGAATATCAAGTACCATTAGCACTTTATGACTGAGGGATCTGAAGTAGGATTTTTTTCTTCTGGAAAGAAAGAGGAAAAATGCATAAAAAGAAAAAACCATCTCTTTTAATCACAGCTTGCATCTCTGATGTAGTAAACAAAATTGACGTGAGAACACATCATTGTGAGGTGTCACAACTCATGCTACCAATTTTTATAGGTCATACAGTCTTTACCAGACCACAGCAGAAAGCATGCTGTTTTGAAATGCTTGGAGGGGCCCACCAGATATTAACTTAAGAATTATTGGTTGTGGGTAGAAATAGGCTGAAGGCATTTCCTGCTGTGAACGACACTTGGAAGTTCTCCTTTTGCAGTAGTGTGGAAAACAACGGTAGAATTTATGCAGCATTCAGAGACAGCAGATTTCCCCAGATGCTTCAGAAATCCTGTCAAATTAAAACTGCTCTTCAGTAGGGCTTCATATTTTTGTTTTTATTGGCCATACACCAATAATTCAAGTGTGAATGTAACATCAATCTTATTTACTTGCTGGTGGAACTGTGGATATTGTGGGATACTGTAGTGATTTTCGTTCTGTTTTCTTTCTATTTTGGTGGAGGTTAAATAGACTTTCTAAGTGACAGCTTCTGGAGACATAGTCAGGAGCTATGGACATTACACACCCTGAGATCACAATCAAGTCTCCATACCTCTCTGACCTGACTCAACACCAGATGCTTTTGAACCTCATGTTCTCTTTCACTTTTATAAATCTTGTCAAACACTTCTGTACCTAGGAGGTGCAATGCGAAAATCTGAAGTTACATACATGGGAAGAGCTTTCTTCCTAGCTGAGTGTGTTTGCTGATCACTCCATACCTCTGAATACGAGTCCAGATCATGTTTTTACTTACCGTGATAGCTTTGATGTAAATTGGCATGTAGCCTCTGGAGGGAGTTTAATGCTACACTATCCTAACAGTCTTTACAGTGAGATAGACACGGGGATGGAAAGTTAGGGAGGCTTTCCTTGCCTCTCTACAAGCCCAGGCCATGGCAGGTGAGCAAGCCTTGGGATGCCTGCTTTTCTCTTCTCTCTGTCAGCAGAAGCTGGAGTTGGCTGACAGCAATGGGAGGTGAGCAAAGGTTTGAGTGGACAACCATAATGACTATAGCTGTAAATGAGCTAGCATGAAGATTGTTGTGCTGACTGCTCAAGGGGGAGCAGTTTAAGTGTTCATGGAAGGAGGCAGGAAGGCATTTTGAATCCTGATTCCTTTTTAAAGTTTTTCTAGGGAAGAAGCTGCTCTGAGGTGCCTGTCACACGGGTCCTTGCTAGTGGGACAGGAATAGCCCTCTGTGATGTTATTCACATTTCTCTTTAAAAGCACAGAAGAGATTGCTAGAAGCTTTTGAGTGTTCAGATCTGAATGTACTTAAGACTGAAAATTGTGCTCCATTCTTGTGAAAGGCTGCTGGGAAGTGCTGTTACATGTTTTAATAATTATGCTGTTCCCAAATTTAAAATAAGTGGGGTAGACTTCTAAATGATTTTTCATTATCACCATAAGCCATGAAGTTGAGTGGGTGCTGGCTGCAGAAAATTAGTTTGGAAAAAAACATTTAAGGATTGATTTAATGATGTAGCAATTCCTCAATGAACAAGCAGTAAGTCAGTCCTCTGTCTTTTTCCTTCTGTTTGAAGACTGAGGAAAGGAGAGATTGCTCGCCTTCTCTATATCCAAATATATTCATGTACATGAAATAGGAAATTCTAGATTCTCTTTATAACTTTATAACTTCTATGTAATGATAGTCAACACTGAAACTTCACCTGGCTTATGTTAATGAGGTGAGTATACTGGATTTGGCATTGAAGTACAAGACTTCACTAAAGACAGGTTCACTTTTAAACTAAATCTTAGAAATAGATGAATACTTTATTAATCTTAAAATACTCTGCACATACAAGGAATCAGACAATTCAAGTTGGTTATACTACTAATTTTTGGAGTGCCATCTAGCTCATTAGCATAGGAAATCAAACCCACTTTCATTGATCTGTATCAGTTTGCATCTTGCTAAACAGAACAAGAAAGTAATTCGTGTAATGTTAGTACTACTTCTAAGGAGTTGTTAGAATTTGTTTGATTTTACAGATTAGCATGGATTTACATTTGGTTGCTCTTAAAGCTGTAACTAAAGGAAACTGCATTTTTTAAAGTACAGGGGGACAAATACTTCCTAAGCTCTATCATAACCTCAAAAACAAATATTTGTGATCAGGAAGAACAAATGAACGCCTTGTGTCAAAGCTGTATTGATTTTAACTAAATGAGGAAAAGCTTCCTTTATTAGATAGGTGAAAATGGAGTATTACATTTGCAGGAGATAGGGGAAAGAGGATGATTGACTGACAATGTGCAAATTTAGCTTCTGTCTCTGACGTAATAACTCTTGAAGTTATAGAGCAGCTGGAGAATATTTCATGGAAGCTACTCCAACCAGTGGCTGGAAAAGGCTGCACGGGGCCCTTGTCCACATCCCAGGTATTGAACTGTGACCAAGCCTGCTCAGTAAAATGTTCAGGTGTATTGCAGCTTGCCTAAACCCCACTATGAAAGCAGAAGGTTTCCACAGATTTTGGGAAGTCTTTGTCTCAGGACCTTACAGTCCCTCAAGTAGGACCTACTATTATTTGAAAATGTAGGAAGGAATGAAGTTTTATGTGCTGGATATTTTTAAAGAGTTAATGAACTGACATATGTTTATACTTACTACTGATAATCTTTCTTTGGAAAACCCATCTAGCTTCTTAACTGTACAAAATTGGCATCCCATATATCCTAAATTGGATTTGAAAATGACATTTGGATAAAAAATATAAAATAAAAAATAGATCCTGCTGGCTATATATGATCACTTTATTATGTTTGATAAGAATGAAGAGCCAGAGGATTTGACAGTCCCAGAGCTTGGCATATAAAATGAAATTCCTGAATGTAAATTACACAGATTAAACTATCCTTTAAAAGACCCTTGATGGAGAAAAGGATGCATTTAAAATCCAATAAACTTTAGACCTCCTTCAAATGGCTTAAAATAAAGTCCAGAACACTTACTAAATAGGCACTCTACTGGTTTTGATTTAGTAAAAAAAAAAAATCATATAGTCTAATTTGAAAAAATCCTGTCACTGTATTCACCTTGCAGAAATAAATATGAAACCATATGGAGAAGTGCATTTCCACAAATGTACTCCAATTTGAGATGAATTAACTGTATGCTCCATTTAGTAATCAGGCAACAGCAGATCTCTTGCAGTTCTCTACAATTATTACAGAAAATAATTTCAACTTCTGTATGAATTCTCCTAAGCAATGCACAGAAAATACTGTTCTTTGGGTAGTCATTCTGAATGGATGTCTTAATAATATGGTATAAGGTAAAGGTGTCATAAGTAGAGATGAGGTATTTTTATGTTACTGAGTTGTAAATACGATTGGCTGTGCTGTTGAAAAAAGCACAAAAGAGCCTTTGTTATGCTCTCAGTAGAGCTATTTAAACGTTGTGACTTACTGTGTCCAAGGGCTGCTTCCTGCTTCCGTTAAAAAGTAGTCCTTCCAAATAAAATAAAAACCATAAAACCTGACATTACTCAATCCCTGTCTATTGAAACAACAAAAAATATCACATGTGATTTTGTATTGCCTATGCAGAATGTGCTCTCCTGAGTTTACTTAAATACAGTTCCAGATGAAGCACATTGCAAAAGTGATGCCTTCCATACTCAGAGTAGGAGGAAAATATTTTATTTGCTTAAAAAATAGTGATAGTCTAAGCAATTAGGTGCATCAGCATGGTATAGCTGGAGCTGGGCAGGACTGCAGCAGTTCTGGTTGTTGTGTGGAGCATAAGCTCTCTAGGCAGCAATTACTCTTTCTTTTGCTTGCACGAGCTGGGAGGAGACCTGATAAGGCTTCCATCTTCATAAAGAACTAATGCAATAAAATCTAATGCAAACCATATCTATTTCTGCACATCTGTTCTTGTTCCCCATGCCCATGGTGAACCACAGATGCTTAGGTAAGTGACGTAAATTAAAGCAGCCCTGGCACTCCTCTGAGATTGTGCAATTAATACTAGCTGTCCAATGCTTGTTCTCTCAGAGTAGCAGTGTCAGACCTCTTGTATGTTCTTCTTTAGCATTTTTAATGCCTTTTTGTCTTTTCATTGTGTCCAGGAAAGTATCTTGCTAATGGGCTTGAGCTAGTGAGAGGGGAAAATTGTGCTCCATGTGGGAAAACGTATTTTAGCTGAAGCTAAATTCCTGCTAGGGATTGCCTTCTAATGAGGCTGGGATGTGGCAGGAAGCATTCCCCTCTATTTCTTTCTTTTTCTACATTATGGCTATAATGCATAGCCCGTGCTAGCAGATGTATAGGGCCATGGAGGAAGAAGAATTACACTGTGCTGTGAAGTGTGTCCTGAGTTGCAGGGGCATGGAAGAGAGAGACCGCTGCCCAAGTCCTGCTGGCTGCTCAGATTTGACAGGTCTGCTGGGTTTATTTAGCCTTGGAAACTTCTGTGTCCTCTGTGTCTAGAAGCCATAGAGCTGGCTGCACCAGCTAAGCCTTACCTTCCTGGTAAGAGAGACCTCCTGCTTATGTCTTCATCAGGGTGAGTCTATAGTCATTCTGTCTGTACACCCGGGGGCCAACTAGGAATCCCTTCCAGGTTAATTCATCATCATCCTCTCTCTTTCCCCTGTATCTATAAATGCTTACTAATAGGTTTTGCTTTGATTTAGTGATATTTTTAAAGGTGATATGCCAGGTTTCCTACAGCCTTTATGTAGACCTAGGGAAGAAAGAAACCCAAGAAAACAAACCACCAAAAAAAATCCACCAAAAAACCCCAAACCACAAAAAACAACATACCACAAACCAAGCGAAAAAAAAACCCCAAACAAACCCAAAACAAAAGAACAGAAAAGAAGGGAACAATCAGATAAGATTTCTGTTCTTCCCAGTTTTGGAAGACTCATAACTTTTTGTAGTCTCATAGTATTGGGCAATAACCTTAGTCCAGAGAGACAGGAGAAAAATCTCTTCATGCAGACTACTACTCTGTATAAGTACAAATAAGAATGAATAAAAAAGGTTAATTTTAGAAAGTGTTTGAAAATTTTCAGTGTAACATAAAAATATTTAACAAAATCTCAGCTAAATAAAACATAGCTTCTTTAAATTAAGGAGTTAGAAATTCCACTGTTCCAGAGTTCTTAGTCTTCTCTATCATACTGGGAATTTTTAATCGTACTATAACCAATGTATATATCTATATTTCACACAAAAAAAAGTTTTGCTACCTCAGCTATCTGTCTGACTGGGTATTTTTTTCCAAAACACTCAAATGTGGCCTTTGATTTTTCTGTCTATAATTATGCCATAGAGTGCCAGAGGGAACTGAATCACTGTTTCCTTGTCAAGAATAGTGTTTGTGGATGGCAGTGTTGGTATGAATGGGAATGAAGTGAAAACTGGAACCCTTTAACTGCATCTAAACCAACCCTTGTGTACGTAGAAGACTATGCATGTCTCTGTCCCCAGAGCACCCTCAGATCTCTTATTTTAAATGTGTTAATAGCATTTCTGGACTAATTTTGGATTAATCAGTACTATTTTGTTTCTAAGCTAAAACAAGTCAGAATTTAGCACAATCTCTGAAGAGCCTCGGTTCCTTTCCACACATTTCTACACCAAGGAAAAGAGGCTCAGTTTAGTCTAAGCTTTCTGTAGTTTACATTGAAATGCCTCACTGATATTTAATGAAGAAAAGGGGGAAATGCCCTTGCTTATATTTATGTATTTTTAAATGACAGCTTCTGATACTGTTCCCATGCTTAAATGGCAAAGCATACTGAAATTTTCATTGCACTATTTTAGTAGCCTCTGTTTGTGTTTTTACACATAAATCCTGAAGTTCCTGGTTATTTTTTTTTTCTTGAGTCAGGGTGAGCTCCCAATAATGTGAATGGAAGTTCAACTTTAGTAACGATAGAGTAGTAAAAGCTGGATCCGGATCTCAGGATTTGGCGCATGGACACTAGATCTATTAAGTCATCTTGTCCATACTCCTGCCAATGCAGAATTGTTCCCTTCAGCATAATCTCCAGTGCCTTATTCAATCCAATTTTAAATTACTTGGGTGAAGCGGTTTCCATTACTTCACTTGTTGAAGTATTGCTTATTCCACAGGCTAATATAATGCTTTTCAAGCTGCTTCATTCTCATGGATCACTTCCCAATCCCAACATTTCCTCCAGACGAATGAGTATGAGTAAGGGTAAGGAAAATGTGTGTAGAGTATAAAGGCCAAAAGGAAAAAGTGGCACAAAGTCCTTCCCCTCACTCCATTTTTTAAATGTCTTTCTCCTTGCTTCATATTTCTGAAGTCTGTCTCTTCACTCTCACCAGTGAAACTTGGACCAGATTCCCTGAGAGGCAGATCTACTGTGGATTTCCCCCCATTTTGTGCTATATGAATCATTCCCAAACACTCTGTGAGGTTCCCCCCCCCACCTTCTTGTTTAGATCCTATGATTTTTACTTTGTGTTTTATTTATTTCTAGTAAGGCACTGAAGACGCTTCAATGTTCATTATGTGTCACTTAACTCTAAATGTGTTAGCCTGATTAGAAGGATTTTTTTTCATAGAGGATCCATGGAGTGTCTTTTTTGCAGGTGAATATGGGTATGTGTAATAAAAATTACATTTTACAAATTATGAGGAATGCTAAAAACAATTGTAACAGTACACAAGACTGATGGAAAAAAACACTGAGGAAACGAAAAAAGGTTTGAGTCCTGCTTTGTAGCATGTCACATGTAAAGAGATAGCCAAGGCTTTAAATCACTGTTCATGCAGAGTGAAGTTGAAATATTTGGTGGTGTAGCTGAAATTCCATGCTAAGATTTTTGTTTCAGTTTTCAGCTATATGCACAGTAGATGTTGTAAGAATAAAGACTGAATTTAGCACTTTATTGANATTGGACATTAAACATTTGCGACAGATAGTGTCTGTGTTTAGAGACAATTTTATGTAGCAGTGCTTGTAAGGCACTTCCTCTCAGGAATCAAGTGGAAATTAGATCATGTAACACTCTGGCAGATTATAGATTCAAATATTACAGCTCCTTGAATTATTCCTTGGAATTCAGTTACTCAGTTCATTTTCATAGATGTAATTATTTAGGAAGGAAACTTGATTACTATAAAAATGTTCTTCATATAGAAGTGTGTAATAAAAGCAATAAACAAAGGATGCTACATGGCTATGAACATACCTAAGTCTCAAGTGCTACCAGTGGTGCCCATGTTTCTGGGCTGTGACAGCTGTGGTGGAAACATCTGGAAGAAGTTGCCAGTTGTTCAATAGGGAGAGCATGGCAGGGAAAGTCTGACCATGCTGGGAGGAAAGTGAGGGCAGGCCCTGAGGCAAAGAAATGGTGCCTGAGCACCAAAAAGCCTTATTGAGGCTTTATTTGACTAATTCGGATTCTCAAGCAGAAATGAACTGCTAATGGCTCCCATCCATGTGAGTCAGCTCCATGTAGTGTAATTACTGTCACAAGTATGTATTCACTTTTATGGGTTTACAAACCATTCTCTTCACTGAGATAGAACCATATTTTTCTCCAAAAGAATCACCATCTCTGATTTCTCATGTATAGAGATGAGAATCCACATTCAGTCCAGACCCTGCTGTACTGAGTGCAATCTGACACAGATTTAGTGACACAGATAGTGATGTTTTAGAGACATCCATCCCTAAGCATTGCCTGGATGGCATACACAACTGTCCCATGGTGTGTTTGCATTCATGTGGCTGTGCAACTCTTCTCTTTGCTAAGACGAAGGCTGTGTCTGCTCTGATACTTGCACAGCAGTCTAGAGGTTACCTGTTTTGGGGAGCTTGTAATGTAGAGAACATAGAAGGGCTTTTCCAAGGAAAAGGCATGTATGAATTTTGAAAGGTGGTCTGCAGCATGTAGATTTTCCTCCGTGACCTGTGAAATGTGTGTATACCTGGGATGTATGCTACAGAGACAGGCTTTGATAGCTAGACATATTTTTGTCTGCTGGGCACATCCTTTGCTCTTTGTTAGATACTCTTAGTATCTAACTCTTGCCAGCTGGTACTGACTGTTCATCAGGCACAGTGGACCTGTGGCACCTCTTCTGAGTACAGCAGAGGTAGCTTCAGCTGGCAGGAATTGGGCATATTTGACTGCCCCTCCAGAACATGTAGGTCTTGTCCTTATTCTGGGTAGATAGAGCCTGTAAGAATATGCAATGCCTAGGGTGAAGAACAAAGAAAACCTTAAGTTCATATGCCCTGTCTGGCATATAAATGAATGTTCATAATGAACCATGCAGAGAGCTTGATATACTGAGCAAGAAAAGCTCTAGTACCAAACATCCTAGGTTTCTTTAATTTTTTTTTTTCTTCACTGAGGTTGAATATTTAAGAGACTTATTTACATTTTAGTCTCAGTTGTGTCAGATTGGTAAATTCATTCACTTGCTGCTTAGTAGTACAGGAGATGGACACGACACGCATAAACCCAACATTTTTCCACCATATAATATAAATGATCTGCTATTTTAAGGACAAAAAGCAATGAAACAAAAATGGGATATCACCCAAGAAAAGATTTGAGAGGCAAATAGAACCTGCAAAGGAGGGAACACAGGAAAACAAGACACAATGCAGAAGGTATGCCATATAGGAAACAGTACATCCTCCTGAAGACAGATATCGTCAAAACTCCTATTATCAAAACAAAGACTTCTTTGACCATAATTGGTCATAATATCATTGTGGCTTTTCCAAGCTAGCCCCGTGCTAAGCAGACATTTGGATTATTCTTACTTTTCATCGAAACTGGTCTTACCAGTGGGAAGCTTTCTTGGAAAAATTACATGCATTATTGTTGTTGTCTCCAAGCTGTTATTCACCAGGAGTATGTGCATAACAGAAAGGGTGGGGAACAAGGCAGTACCAAGAACTGTACCCAGACTGGTGTACTGCCATCAGAATATGGACTTGTTGATCATGCCCTCAAAGCAAAATTCATACTGAAGTCTTTTAATTGTCCAGAAGATGAGCCCGGAGAGAAGGCTGTAAAGTACATTCTTAGTCACTACCAAATTACCCAGGGTATTGGCCTGATGTCTGCTTCTAGATCGCAGACCTGTAAAACCATAGAGTGGAAGAGACCTTGTACAAGTCACATAGTTCAACCCCCCAGCAGTAAGCAGAGACAGGTTGCTCAGAGTGCCATCCAACCTGACCTTGAAAGTTTTGAGGGATGGGTCTGCCACCTCTCTGGGCAACCTGTGCCAGTGTTTTACTACTCTCAGCGTAAAAAGATGCTTACATCTATTCTAAATCTCCCCTCTTTTAGTTTAAAGCCATCACACCTTGTCCTTTTGCCACAGACCCTGCTAAAAACATTGCCCCTATCTTTCTCATAGGTCCCCTTTTATGTATGTTCAGGTTCCTCAGGTGGTCATGAACCTGATTCTTAGCAACTTTGCAGCAGCTATTGGGGTGGCTGAAGTTCCCCAGCAGGCTGAAAGCCTCCTGTAGCTGGAGTAAAATTTTGTCAGTAGGCTTACCTTGATTGTGTGGCCTGTAGTAGGCATCAACTGCAAGGTTCTCTGTTACCTCAGTCTCTAATTCTTAGTCATAGGCTTTTGACCTGCTCATGGCTATTCCTCCAGGACAACTTTCATGCTCTGTGCTTTTCTTGAAGGTAAGGCCAGTGCCTTTGCCACTCCATCCTTGTTCATCCCTTTTGAACACTTTGTAGATGTTTTCCTCTTTTCTGCTTTTATCTCCCTATGATCTAGCTTGCTAACAGCTGTTGAATTAACAATTTAACACACAAGCAGAGGCACTGGCAGGTTTCCTTTGATAACTTAAAGAAAAAAAAAACCATCTGATCAGGTATGTGGTAGTTATTGCTTTATTTTGCTAGGTTTACTTGGGGTTTTTTTCTATATACTTCCTGTGAGCGCAGAAAAGATAATCCAGACCCTCTTTCAATAATCTACTTTAGAAGCCTTTAGAAAAAAAAACTCAACAAAACAAAACACAAACCAACAGCAACAAAAAAGTGCAAACTGTAACAACACCACCCCCTCCCCAAAATGTTTTTGTACTCGGATCTGGAGTGCTGTAAAATCACTATGCAGAGCTCTGGCTGGAAGCCCACTACTGAGACATATACCACAGAGGACCTGAAAGATATCTTTGCTTTGGAGGTAGTAGACTGCCTACACAAACATCTGAAGTACTTTGCAGCAGCCTTTGTTGTGATGCACAAACCTACATTGCAGAGTGTAAAAAAGATGGCTGAAAGTGGTAGCAGAGAAAAAAACATTATTGAAACTCTGTCCAAGTCTCTTGTAGCTGAAGGATCTTGTCTCAGTAAGGGGAAATTAGACCTCATTGGATCAAAACCACACAAGTGATCCTCTCTTGTGTTCTGCAGAATCTGTAGATACAGACTTTGAGAAAGCTTTTTAGACATCCTACTTGAGGTGGTGGAGAATTCAAGTGACTATTAAGCATTATATCACCTCTACAATTTTAAAATTTTACTTGCCTGAAAGGAGTGATGGTTCCACTAAAGCACAGCTATGCTACTGATGGCCACTGTGTTTTTGGCTTGCCATGGAGGATGCTGTGCTGTGGGTAGATTTAGAGGACAAACAGGAACCTTCGTTTCCTTTCATTGAGGGAAAAGAAAACAAGGTACAAGGAGGAATGCTGAAAGCTGCTTTGTTTCAGCTTCATTATGACATGGTCTCTGAACTGCTTTTTAAAATGTTTTAGTATACTGAAAGAAATCACTGAGCTCTAGCTGCAGTAAGCAGGTTTATTTAGAATTTGTGCTGTCTGTTGACTGGAGATAGCAGTGTAAACTCTGAGAAGCAGAAACTGCTCTTTGAAACAGGACACTGTAACCTGATATAGTGCTTAATGTTGGAATTAACAGTAACTATGATAAAGCAAATGTACGGTTGTCAAAATCTGCTTTTCACCTGTTTCATTGCATGCAGAACAAAGACATCATGACAGTCCAGCATACTGGCAGGATAATAATCTGTCTCATTTAACATCATGCTGCTGTTGTCATTTGGGAGAGTTACTTGGTTTGGTGCTCTCCCCTGAATTTCCAGGATCATTTGAAGTTTGTGGAAATGTGAGTGCTTTGTAGTGTCTGCTTTTTACATTGTAGCATCCTGCAACCTTAAAACCAGATGTCTGAAATAGTTTATTGTGCTTTTCCTCAAATATTGTACAGCAGTGGTATGTGCAGAGCACAAAGGATTACCTCAATGGCATTGTGTAGGTCTTTGTCTTTAGTTTATGATCTCTGTGATCTGTTGTACGTAAACCTTTTTACGGGAATGGGAAGGGATGGTAGCCGAAGTAAAACTAAACACCCTGCTATGCAAAACTTTTAAGGCTCTCCTGTTCCATAAATGGACACCCTCAAAATAGAAAGCTTTTGGAAACAGCATTTTCATCAAGTAATTTTGACCCAGAGATATATTTTACACTAGACTGCAGAAGATGTTGGCTTCGGTGCTGGCAATAACAGGACTGATTTTTCCAAGGGACGGGGGAAGTGTTCTCTCCATTCTCTCACAGTTTGAGATTTCAATAGGGAAAGCATAGCTATTTTTATCTTATTGTCTTCCAGTTTCTGAATCACTTTCTTCTATGGAAGACAGTTGAAGTTAGAGTCAAGCACGAGTGTGGCTGCCATCCAAAGAGGGCAAGATGCTTCTAAGAGAAATGAATGATGCATTACAATGCTTGGTTCAGGCATCTGTAGCATTGTTGAGTATAATACATTCTTTCCTTCATGCCTAACAAATCATGCCAGCAGCAAACCCTTATACTGAATAAAGAAACATGCTGTTTCCCTATAAGAAAATGCTAATATAATCTATCTAATTTACAACTTAGTTTAATGGTCAGATCACCATTGAACAGGTCCAGAGTACTGTAGTAACATGGAACAAATCTACAAGCCAGGTCGTGCATGCTTATGTATGAGTACACTGAACACCAGGATGCGCTGAGTTTGAAGGACAAGATTCTCAAAGATACAAGGGAGATGGCCAAAAATCCCCTTAAAGGAGCCACACAGGGTTATTTGAAAGGCATTGAAGAGCAGAAGTCCATGAACTTATTCCCTTGCTTTGCCCTTTCTCAGGAGTTTCTTGGTAGCTGGGGAGGGGTGCAGCTGTTTGGTTGTCTGCTCTCATCTGATGAACCTCATGTTGATACATCTTTAAGTGAGGAGATAGGAATGTGCAGAATTTTCATAGCTTGTCACTTTGCTAAAAGATGGAATGCATAAATTCAAGGTTTTACAGATTAGGGAAGAGTTTCCCTCAGGCATCCTGTACTTTGGGAGTAATACAAACAATATGTAAAATTTAACATTTCCTCTCATACTAAGGGTTTTTAAGAAGATGGCCTTGGCTCTGTGCCTTATGAGGAGTTTAGTCTTGTATTTTAGAAAGCAATGGTGAGTTGAAGTGGCTTAGTGGGCTAGAGGTAAAAACAGATCCTGCATGGCTGGGCCGTGTTAAGATGGTAACATTTTGGAAAAGGCATAATAAAATATCTTAAGGACTGTGAGATATGTCCTTGTTGAAGTTGTTAGTACCTAAGTTCTTCTTAAATCCTACATAATGCATCATAGGCCACATTCAGCAAAAGATTAGAAAATTTCTGCCATGGGACTGAGCCACATCAAGCCTGGAGCCTGACTCTTCCTTAGCACCACTTAGCCCTAGGATTGCCTAGGTTCAGGTGGTCTTTCACTGTAAATTTTATTTTTATCATGTGACTATAAACCTGGTTGTCTGTATTGCTGCACCTGCCACAGGTGGATCCTCATCTTCCTCCAAAGCTTCATCAGAACTATCATATAATACATTCTTCTCTCATCAATTCTGAAAGGCAGGATTGCACATAGATTCAAGTGCTGTCCTACATCCTATAGGATGTGGGAAGAACCCACATCCTATACTCACCTCACCTGAAGAGATTTATTGCTGCCCATCATATTGTGGAATTATCTGGATGAAAATACCTGCCCTTGTCTTGGCCCTTTTCTACTAAGTGCAATGAAAGAAGTTGTAAGCAATGTTGTAAGCCTCACTAGCATAAGACTGCCATTTGTCACAGTTTACTTTGATAGCTCTTCTTTTTCTACCTGGAAACTTTGGAGCAGTCCAGGAATCCCAGACATGCATTTTGCTTCGTATCAAGTCTAGCCCACATACACAAATCAGCTGTCCAGGACAAATACAGAAATTTCAGTTTCTTGGAGGCATCTGGCCTACTGTGCATGTGGCATACATGTTTGTTGCGTGTAAAAGGCAAGGCAGCAAACTCATGTATATGCAATAAATGTTTGAGTGTATACAAATACCTTTGTCTAGGTTAAACAACCTTGTGTTTCAGGATCATGATCTCACATATGCAGAACTGTGATGGCCACCAAAGCTCCAGGGCATTTGTCAGTGTGTTACTTCTTGGCTGATACTGGATAAGCTCTACACACAGGTTCTTTTCCTGACCCCTTCTAAAGAGCCCAGTGCCCACACTGGACCTAGATAACAACCTCACTTCCAGGAACTTTTTTTTTTTTTTTTTGCATAAATACCTCTGAAAAAGTAGTCTGGGTCCCTCCACAAGCTCTGAAGAAATGTCAGGCTATGTAAAGACCAAACCCAAAGTGGTTTGACTTGCAGTTTTACTGACAATGAGAGCTACAGTTAATTGCACAGAATCTCTAGAAGATCACACCAGTATTATTTAAGTGTTTTAATAGAAAATTAAGTTTCAAACTTTAGGCATCAGAAGTTTAATGCAGAACTAATGGGTAAAACATTGAACAGAAAGTCTTTTTTATCCCCTTGTTGTCTTAGAAATCATGTTTCATTAGAGCAGTGCAAAATGTTCACAATGAAACACCAGACCACACGAAAGTCACCCGGTGTGAAGTTTTGTTGCAAACTAGTAATGCAAACCACATTTATCATTGTGGAACTCCTGAATGACCTGAACTCAATTTGAAGCATATATGGTGTGTAGCTTTGGATCAGAATTGTGCAAAATTCATAGCTTTGCATGGTTTTGATGTGAGGTGCGAATAAACACCAGGTGAAGCACAGCAATTTCAATAGAGTTTCAATTTGATCAGGATCTGATCCTCACCCGGTGTTAATCGCTGTAGCTCCATTGAAGTCAACATTTTGCTCTGTTGTGGAGCTACACCGATTTACTTTAGCTGAGGAGCTGATTGAATTTTTTGGTTTGCTCAAGCCTGAAAGTCAAAGTCTAACTCAGTGGGTGTGAAAATATTTGGATCAAAATGAAAGAAAATGTTTGGACAAATGCTTGTGAAGTAAAACTCCTTCTATATTTTGCAGCTGTAGGGTCGCAGCCCTGAAATATATGTTCCTAATGATATAACCATAAGTTAAAATCCATCCTTACTTTTTCTGTTAACCAGTAAAATAACTTTTGCCACATCTATCTTGTGATGTAAGTTTAAAGGGGAAAAAAGGTATTTCTACTCTAGTCCTATAATAATCTCAATTCCAACAAGTTTTGGCGATAGCTAAGAAAGTTCATGACCTTGAGTCCAAAGGAATGCCTAAGAAACCTGTATTTTGGTTTTCTACTTACACATTTAATACAGAGAAGTTAAAGGCCTGCAAGTACTACAAAGGGCTACAAACATAATCCTAAAAATAATATTTTCCAGGGCAGCTCTGGAAAGAACTGAAAAATGACATCTTTAACTTGCATTTCAATTCTGCTTCCTTTTTTTATTGTTTCCTTTCCAACAATTCCATCAATTCAGATGACAGCTTTCCATTGACTTGCTCTTTTCCTTGAACACACTAAATAAAGAGAAAATAGATAGTAATGCAGTGAGCTGCACCTCTCAAACATTGTTAATGTTTTGTACACAACTAGAAGGGTGACATCATGTATCTATTATTAATGACCAGTCTAGTTTCACTGGCTGCATACATTCTCATCAGTCAGGACAGTGTTCCTGGGTGCTGGTGCTTGATCAGTTGTGCTGTTAAACTGCCCCAACGTGGTTTTAAGCCTGGGCCACTTAGCACTGCCAGGCAATTTCTGGACACAGTTTAGGAGCTGGAATGCACCAGTGACCAGATTCAAGGAGTCACAGAATTGTCAAGGTTGGAAGGCACCTCAAGGATCATCTAGCTCCAACCCCTGTGCTATGGGCAGGGACACTTTCCACTAGATCACGTTGCCCAGAGCTACATCCAGCCTGGCCCTAAAAACTTTCAGGGATGAGGCTTCTACCATGTCTTTGGGCAACCTGCCAGCTCCACTGTCTCACCACCCTTATGGTGAAGAACTTCTTCATAACATGTAATCTAGATCTCCCCTTTTTTAGCTTGGCTCCATTTCCCCTAGTCTTATCACTTCCTGACACCCTAAAAAGTCCCTCACCGGCTTTCTTGTAGGCTCCCTTCAGATACTGGAAGGCCACAGTAAGGTCTCCTTGGAGCCTTCTCTTCTCCATAGTGAGCAACCCCAACTCTCTCAGCCTGTCCTCATAGGAGGACAAATCATGTTGCATGCAGTGCTGTGTTTGCAAGGTGAGAGAATTTAAGAGTATGGTCCAGTTGTTTGCAGCAGCCAGGATCATTCTGGCATGCTTGAATTACTAGTCCAGATACAGTCATTGTGTCTCATTGTTGGCCTGCCAGACACCTTATGCATTTCAATTTTTTTCCCCTCTTTTCTTTCACATTGTTGTGTTTGTTTTAGTCTTGATTTATATATCTAACACCTTCTAGCCATCACATGGCATAAGCAGCATCAGTCCAGGTGTGTTGGAATGTGTGTTTGTTGCAGTTGTTAGTAAGACAAATTTTAGGATGTACTTAATTTTTTGGAAGTCTGCCCAAAAATCCAAACCCAAACAACCCCCCATAAAGCCCTTCTCAAAAGACTAGCACTTCTTGCTAGTCATACAGACTAACTCAAGAGATTACATATCAAGATACCAAATACAAAAAATAGGTGGGGTTACAACACATTTTAAAAGAAAAGTGAAGGTGGATTTCTAGTAGGAAAAGAATCTCCTTGTAAAATGTGTAAAACTAAGAAAGGATGATAGGGAAATGTTTTTTTCTCAGTGGATTAAGTGAAAACTTTGTTAGGATTGACACTGGTAAAATGCTACAGCTACTTTCTCACTTTGTCAATATTTACTTTCCTTTTCTTTAGGTATAGAAGTGTTTGAGTTCTTATGTGCCAAATCTTAACTAAGTTCTTCTGTCATTGCTTTTGATTATTAATAAACAAGAGGAAGAATGTATACACTTACCAAAACTTTTGTGGGAAGTGTAGAAATAAATACCAAAAACTTCCTACACGTTTTGAAATCTGAACAGTGGCNCCCCCCGCCTTTAAAATAAACAACTGACAGCATTTACCCAAACTGTAGTGTTTTATTGCAAATGAGAGTAGGGGGAGAGGGTGGGGGGTGGTGAAGAGTGGCATTTCCCTGGGCTGAGTTTCCATGCATGTATTCCATTTGGTCACTTTTCAGCGGAAAAATAAGTCAACTCTTTCCAGAGTGCTTCCATTACAAAACTGAGAAGATTCTGTCCACAGACACAAGCTGTGCAGTGAGAAAAATCCTTTAAACTGAGTGCAGAGTTGAGATGATGATGATGAGCTAGTAAAGTGGCTTGGTGTCAGATCATTTCCAGGTGTAGAACTGCTTCGATTTTACCCTTATCTGAGAACGTATTAGGAAAAAAGTAACAAGCTTCGTTTCTTCCCTTTTTGCTTATGCTGTTCATCCTGGCAACACTTACGCTACATGTCATGGTTGTTAAGCTGTACTAGGTTAGATAAATAGGTCTGAATGTTGTAAGTTTGAGAAAGAAAACTGTTGCAAGGCTGGGAAGTCTCAAACTCTTCTCTTTTCCCTGGAGTGGGTGAATGAGGGAGAGCTGGATCCTGTAGAGAGCAGTGGAATTAAAGAGTGAGGTTTTAAAGAGTGAGGAGAGTGAGAATCCCTCAGGACACCCTGTTAGAACAGAAACCACTGGCGTGGAGGGATGATCCAGTGGTTGACGAAAGGTCCAGGCTGAGAGCTGGGAAATCTATGGCAGCCCAAGGTAGCTCTCGAGTAGTTGGCTGCTTGCCTGTCTGCCTGTCTGGGGCGAGGTTTAAGCCCCAGACCTGTCAAATTCTGCAGGCAGCTCTGTGCTGTTTTGTGAGTCGGGACCGGGTGTTCTGACTCAGTGCCAAGGGCCTGTATGCTCTGCACCTACTGAAATATTTGGGGTCTTGTCATGCATTGTAAACTTCTTGGGGCGTGTTCATACAGAGCTGTTCTTGCTAGCATTCTGTGCAGAAATATCATTTTAAGAGGCGTTGTGAAAAAGATCACTGGCTGAAAAGTTAATTTCCTGCCCAAATGGATGATGCCTGCAAGGTAAAATAAACGTATTTAAAGAATTCAGCTATCTAAATCAGGCTGTTTCAAAAAGAGTTTACTTTTGTCAATAAGGCAGAATCTTGTGAATCTACACACTTCATAATTTGCACATAAAATTGGCAGTTTCCCCCCACTTTTTGACAATGATTTAATAGCAGAGAGCTGTAGCAAAGGCTCAGATTACTAGATTATATTATATTACACAATACACTGCAGCATATTTGCAGAAGAACCTTATTCTTTTGTATTAATATGAACCCATCCACTGTGAATTACAGGGGATTTTTGTTTGTTTGTTGGTTTGGCTTGGTTTGTTGTTTTTTGGTTTTTTTTTTTAATGCCACAGAAAGAGACATCCTGAACATAAAGCAAACTGATATGATGGTGGAAGGTGGGGAAGGAGCCAGATGTGAAAAATGGTCCTGTTAGTTCCAGATGATGACAGTGCTATTAGATTAGTAGTTGTATTTTGCTCCTGAATCAGGAATTGATTTGCTGTGTGACTAAGTAACACTTAATCTTTCTTATTCACTTCTGGAACAGTCTGTGAAATGACAATGAGATTTTGATGCCTTTGATACCCTTCACTTCAAGTTTCTGCGTACCGTTTGTATGAGGTAGCATAATTTGCTCTTAAAAGGTATCCAGTGTTTGCTCACCAAGCAGTTGGGTTGGAGTCATTGAAAATTGTAGTGGCTTAAAATACCTTTTACATAGGGTGTAAAGG
Organism: Psilopogon haemacephalus; assembly: GCA_013396835.1. NCBI lineage: Eukaryota > Metazoa > Chordata > Aves > Piciformes > Megalaimidae > Psilopogon > Psilopogon haemacephalus. The sequence goes on along the minus strand of VWZI01002625.1, from coordinate 587,965 downwards.
GGATGAGAATTCGTGTTTGAAAGAATGTCTACGTGGAATTTGAGACAAAATTCAAGTTGTATAGGAAGTGGTTGCATTTAGTTTAAACAAAGCAGTTCTTGAATCCAGAATCAGTTGGGAAACATTTTTGTTGATCTGGAAAGCAGCTGAGAATAGAAAGAACAGAACCTGGCCGTGTATTACACTCCCTAATTTTGAAGAGGAGATGATATTTCTTCCACCTAAAAAGGTGTTTCTCGTTCATTACATGATTAAAAATTTGGCTCGGCATTATCTGAGCTTGTACAGCAAACCTGACTTTGTGTTTTATAGGATTTTAAATAGGGTTACTACGAAGTAGAGACCAACTAATTAAAAGATGGCAGGTTTCCAGTTTCCAGTTGATGACCTGCTGCTGTTGCTTGTTGCTGTCCCCAGAGTGGGTGGAGCAATACGATCCTCAGCTCTGGGATGTACAGAATGTTCTGTGGTGTTGGAGTCAGGCGCTCTATGGAAACTTAGCAGGCTCTTGCATCCTCAGTGCTTTTCATGTGCTCTAGCTGGGGAAAACTGCCAGAAAGCCAAACCGAACATTTTTATGGGTTTCCTCAGGCCCTACCTCCACATCTTGTTGGAAAATTAAAGCACACAATCATGGGTGGGTCTGTTGAAGCATCAGGCACTATTATTCCAGGTTTTCAAGGTTGTTTTTCAGTCTATGGATCCAGTCAATTAAGGAAGAGCACATCTTAACTCTGCTCTGCAGCTTCTCGTGAAAAACCCCATGCCAGGAACGCTTCCCAAATACCATTCAGCAACTCTCAGAAGGCAAAGGTTTTGCTAGAAGTATGAGTATCGCAGAAACTTAGCAGTTGAGTTTTATTAATGAAACAGATTAAAAGGTCCCCTAACACCCTCATTCCCTACTTCACTCCCACTGTCTGAATTTGTAATGCACTTATAACAATTCCTGTCAGAATTATGGCTAGGGAGGAATTTAAATCCTACAACTGAAATGTCACTTGTGGTAGCTCAGGATTCAGTGCAGGTTAGCCACCTAAACATTTGCCCAAATTGCTAGATTAAATTTTCAATCCACACTTTGCTCTGCTGAGGCTCTGTATTTATCATCGTCTGACCAGCTAGCTGCAGCATGTGCACACATTCATAAACAAACTTTAAATGGTACTTTTTTGGCTGCCATGTAGACAGGTTTTTAACCCCTATACAGCAATACCAGACAGGAACTTTATTTTCTGATGCAGTTTTGGTACATTCTTTCTGCAGCCTTGCCTTTGATGCAGAAAGATCATTCTAGTTGGATAGGAGATACAGCTTGACTAACTTCCTATGTTTACTTCATATTACAAAAGTTAGTGTTAAGCCTCTCAAGACGTGCATGCTTATGAGCAATTTTCTTTCCATACCCTTAAAAAATATTAAACAGTAGATGCCAATTGTGCCAAAATGTTTTTCTAGTACAAACTCTGCAAGAGCCAAAAAATACAAGACATCTTCAGCCAGAGGCATTGCCAAGTGCAAGCATTCAAAATAAAGCTGTAATGTGACTGTGTTGCATGGCACCACTTAATCTTAGGACAAATTTGCAGAATTTCCTGGCTAAGAGCCCTGAACTACATACTTCTGCATGACACACATCTCTGAAATTGCTCTATCCTGGCATTTCAAACCCTATTATTTTTGGGAGTGAATAAGGAAGAGGGGTTGCTTCCATTCCTTTTGTACCTAAATACCTTTTTTTCCCTAAATATTACGTAGCCCCACAATGTTTATGATGAAACTTACTCTGCACACTTACTGTCTTATACTTTGTTTTCCAAACACTTATCTTCTTGGACTTGTGAGTTAGGACACCCTAAATTATATGAATCTCAGAACTGCAACTCAGTTGCATGGATGACTTCAAGGAAGATCTCATAATTCTTAAATACGTACAGGAGACAAAGAGAAAGGGCAGTAAAGTGGGTTTGGTTTATTTCTGACTTGGTAGGAGGGAAGATGGTACAATCTTGCTCTGAAAGTCAATCTCCCTAAAATATGCTTTATACCCTGCCCACGTGAATGCTTTAGAGCCCTCAGTTTGCCGCTACCTAGGAGGCTCCAGGAACTGCTAAAGTCTCATTTTGTTCCTTCAAAGTGAAAAAGGGAACCTGGCCTAAATTAAGCTAGGAGTGCTGTTCCCAAGGCATACCAAGCTTTATGGGACTTCAAGCACAGTATTTCAAACTCTTAATTCAGAAGTATAGGGGAAAGCAATCCCAACTACATTATGTTTCTTTTTTCTAAGCAATCCAGTATGTTTTCTTTCTGTGTAAATTTGATGCAGCTGGCTCTAGTACCATATTTACAGTAAATATCCTTTCCGGTAAACTAAGGGCTTATTGAGGCAGTGCAGAAATAATGTGTTAAAGGGTTTAATCCGCTTTTTGGATAGTTACTGAGCGTGGATTTTCTTGAATGAATGAATGATCTGAGCATGTAGGACAAAATCTCAGCAATGCAAAAGATCAGAAGCAAGCCAGTGTTTATATTTTTAGACCCCTGCTTATAAAAGAATTGTGGGCTTTGAAGGAATTCTGACTTTGCTTGAATTTAGTGAAGTAAGATCTAAGGGCTCTTCTGTGATGAGTTTCTTCAAGAGTTCAAATGAAAATATGGAACTTCTAGCCAGAACCTATTGCTTAAATTCCATGAATTAATTAGACACAGAAAAATTTTAATATGTATGGAATGAGGATGACTTTCTTCTCTTCTTTAACAATGTTAAGGAAATGGACTTTTGTTATGGTTTCTGTCATTGATGCAATCTGTTTTAAACATCATTTTGTCCTGGTTGCTTTTTTGCCTGCATCTTCGTGCATTAAATAATATTCTTCAGTGGAGATGATGTCTGTTAAAGTCTGTTTCCTTCAAAGACATTTCCTACATAGATCCTACCGTGAAGGATCAAGTAAACTTGGAAGAAAATGCTTCTAGAGCACTTTCAGTGACCTTCTTAACTATAGCCATTTTCATTTATATGACATTTAATTACTTGACAGAACTGTCCAAAAAAACCCTACCTGTTTGCTTACAAGGACCTTTGTAAGGAGATAAAAAGTGTATTGAACAAAAAGTTGACTCCTTAATTCAACACTTTTTAAGTTACACCAGTATGACTCTTTAATGCTGAGTTCACCTTCATTTCAGACTAGTCAAGCACTATTCTTGAGAACAGTTTTGGTCCTCAGATTTGAATACCCTGCACAAGAGTTTCTTTTGCCACATTCAAATTACTGTGTGGCTGTTTGAGCTAGATTTCTAGCTTGGGCATAGAAATTAGGAACAGAGAAACTTGGGTAGGATGGAAAAGTACTGGAGTCTCTGAGTGGTGAGGTGAACATGCCAGGGACAGGCCATAAAATGATGTGCTGGTTTGAGGCTAATTGGAATATTTGAATGAGAAAAATTACATTATAGGCTGTGAAAAGAAAACAATGGTGATGTCTACTTCACTCATGGGTTTTACTGAGATGTGTAAAAGCAAGGATATAAACATAGATAAGACAAGTGTGTGTCTCTCTCAGAGTCTGCTGGCCTTTCTCTCTCCCTGGCTTCTAGCTGGATCTGTGTAACCCAACTCATCAATTCTGCTTCTAAGCCCCTCTAGTTGATCTTTCCTGTTCACCTTGCATATAAGTGTGCTTCCACATTCTAGAATTGGAGTATTCATCAAAATAGTAAAAACAATTAATCCCTTCTGAAAATTTAACCCCACCTCCAGCCTGACCCTCTCCATTTTAATTTTACACACTGCTTTCTGCATTTTAGAGCTCTTTCCATTATTATGTTTTGGTCTTCATGCTAAGACAAGCTTTATTGAGAGGCTGCACTCTGTTTCTAAGCCTGGGAACAGAATCTGGATCTACATCTTTCTCCCTGGTAGCTGTCTCACAAATAGTTGAAAAATCCATTAACAGACTTTTAATTTTCTGATTATGCCTAGCCTAGGTAGTGGATCAATTTTCCTGCTAGCTGTAGTAGCAGAGGTGAGGTCAGCATTCATGCTGAGCTGATTTTAGTTTTGGAATGGAGATTTCATTGGTTTTCCCATAAATAATTTGGGTTTTGTGTTTTCAAAATGACTGGTTTATTTAGCACACTAAGTGAGAAAACATTCAAAACACATCTTCTAATTAAAAGTTATGCTGAGGCTTTCAGCAATATACAGATGTTCCACATTTTGGTCATGTAACATCCCAGATTTTGATGGATAGCATAACACCCGTCCAAACTGCAAGACTGTGACTATCTTCTTGTCTTGTACTGTCAGAAGAGCCAAGATGAGTGCAAACTGTGTTTTCTTTTCTCTGAATATAATGTTATTGTTATTGGGTTTTGCTTGTTAACAGTGTGAGTTCACAAGCTTCCATTTATTGTAAGGCAGGAGTGCATGACAATCCTTACTGAGTGGCAGTTTAATAGAAAACCTCCAGAATTAGGAATATTGGCTCTATCACGCCCCTAATGAGTCTGCTTTCTTTCATGGTTGCATGTGTCAGTGTACAAACAGCTAACTGGCTACAACTGCAGGTCACTTACTGAGAACCACACTGGGAAAAACATCAAAATGAGGTCCAGCATTTGAAACCAAAAAATTCTTGTTAGATCATTCTTCACCTCTGGAATTCAGCACAGTGTCTATTGCTCTCTTTATTAGTACCTCAGGCAGCTCAGGCAATACAAACAGCACTGTTCTTGGCCTCATCTAAAAGCAATCGTAATATCAGGGAGGGTTTCACAGTGGAATCCTATCTACAACCAAGTTACACCTCATGTGGGCCTAATGTTCTCAATCCTTTAATCACATAAACCAGCTGGTGGCTCCTCTGACTGGCACAAATAACATTTCCTACCAGGGCAATGAGTCTTTGAGACTCATGAGTTGTTCTGCTCACAGTTCTGAATGCACATTAGCATTTGGATTGAGGCAGCTAGATCTGAGCAGGCTCCAAGGCCCATTAAACTTCATCATCTTGAAGTTCACTGGCATCATTGCTATTTAAAAAAACTACAAAAACAAACAACCCCACACTGGAAAAAATGCAGGACACATTCCACATGTACTAAGTGTAACTTTCATCACCATGAATATTCCATATTCAAAAAATGTGAATTTATAGTTTTTATGCTTTATGAAAGAAAGTATTATACAAAGTTTCCATTTTTGTTGAGTAAGTGCTGGTCAATTTGTAACTTCTCCTAGGATTAATTACAAAAAGAGGAGCAGTAATGACAAATGGAAAGATTTGTTATCTAGATTGGTTTAAAAATAAACAGGATCATAGGACTGGCCATTAGTCTGGAATGGTACTAGAGGACAGAAAACCCTTTCTCTGAGTGACTGCATGGGTCTGGTTAAACCCAGTATGTCTAAGAAACTCTGGCTGAGATCAGCAGACAAAGTTGAAGAATTAAATAAGTGATTCAGTTTTCAGAATAACTATGTCTTGTATACACAGGATTTGGAGCTCTTCAAAGATTCTCTGCCCTTCACATAACCACTTTGGTATTTAAAACCAAGATAAGGCCATGCTTGAATCCACAAAAATTGTGGTTTTGAATAAAAATCAGGTTTATGTTGGAAGTTACTTACCGAATACTTCAAGGAGATTTCTGGGGTGTGATTTTCACAGATTTAGTTGCCAAACACTTAGGTGTGATTTATTTTTATTCTTTGTAGTAATTAAACACAATAATGCTTTTCCTCACAATTTTACATTCTACCCTCACCTGGCAAACTAAGGTTCAGTTGTGGTCGCTTTCCTGTTAACCTTTTCCCTTGAAAACTGATTATTAATTCTGACTCTCTGTTTTTGGTTTCTTAGCCTGTTTCTAATTCATGGCAGTATTTTACCTCTCACCCCAACTTAGTTGCTGGAAGTTCTTTTATGCAACAAAGCAAATCCCACTTCAGAAAAAAGAGATTTAGTGACTCTTAAAAGAGCCTTGTCAAGCACTTTAATATTTCTTTCTTTTATTTTCTTTTTTAATATTTTATAGAAATTAATATAAAAACATGTTTATAGCATAAATTTGGCAAATAATGATATAATGAAAATATTAATATTGCTCTACTGTTTTGGAAATATAACTATAGTAGTTCTAAAGTAGTGTATGAAAGCCTGAAGGTGAAATAGAAAATGAGTCTGACTAACTCTGGGAGCCCAGCCAAGCACTGATTGCAAGGAGTTTAGATCTACGAGGGAGTTAGGTGCTGAGTAGACATACTAAACATAGTGATTAGAAAAGGAAAGAATTAATAAATACGGAACATTCATAAAATGAACCATCAAGGACATGGATAGTGAAAAAAAAAAAAAAAAAGAAAAAAAAGGAAAGTTCTTGGGCCAGCAGAATTCCTAGTCCACATTCCAATGAGTGAAAAGGTATCATGTGGAAAAAAAGCAACATGACTTCTAAAGCATCCTAGATATCTGCAATGTTCACAATATTCCTATTTATAAATGAGGAGGATGAAAGACATATTAAATGTAGTTTAACATCTGACCAAAGATACAGCACTTTTGCGTGTCAGCTAATATTCTTGGATGCAAAAGAGAAGTTGCATTTCCTATGGCACAGGAACTTGGAGGAGCATGAAAGTCAAAGTTTTGAAATAGCAGTCAATCCAGAGATAGAAGGTGACATCAGTCAACATGAAGTGGCATAAAGAAAGCAAAAGGAAAAACAGGAGGGAGCCATTTTATGTTCATACTGCAAACAGGTACAACTACATTGACAAGATGAAGGAGAATGATACAAAACAGAGACTGGCTGAAGCCCTCAGCCCATATATTGACAATGAGCCAAATCCTGAAGGTGACTCATTATGAAGACGTAAACAATCCTGGTCAGTGACTCAGTGGTGAGGAAGCTTGGCTAAGACATCTGTAGTCCATATAAAGAAAACAGGATGATGAGATTTCTCTGGGGTATGGTAAGATAAACTATGGGACAATAATACTGCACGTGCCTATGATAGCCTGTAGAAAGTTGGGACATTCTTACCCTTTATAGCTCACGGAGGAATGTACATATCACCAACAAAGGAAGCTTTGATTGGCACTTGCCTGGGGAATCTGAGAGGAGCTCTGGAAATGGATATAGTGTGAATCTTCTGAGAGTCTGTGGAGGAAGGAAGAGGGTGGGTGATGAATATCATCATGTAGAGAGTGAATACCGCAGTGCAGAGAATATTACAGAATTTGGTCAGTTAATTTGTTACAGCTTAGAAATCACCATCTGAGTAGAAGGTCCAGCTCCTTTCCTATTTTAAAAACTGGCAGTGTGTGCTCAGAAGGATCTCAAAAAAAGCAGAATATGGAAAGAACATACATTTTCTAGGAGTTATGCTTGTTGGGTGATGGAGATGATTTTAAATGAAAGGTGAAGATTGTGCATCAGTATACTGCTTGAAGAAGTATTGTGGACAAAAAGAAAATGTTACCATTAATAAAAATCAGCATAGAGTCTAAAATAAGAACAGTATAGAATGATAGGAGTAGCTAGCAAGCAAACAGACTGCATAGTGCTTTAGTCTGCACCAAAAGAGGAAGCGGAAGGTGAGCATTTTATAAAATTGCTTACAATCTGTATGGAGTGTATAGAAGTGAAGCCCTTCTGTTTGTGCTAGGGTCAGTGACAGCAGGCAAAGCTGCAGACTGGCTCTTGTCACTACTTCTAGACCCAGACTTGAATCAAGACTGCAGGTTCATAGGTGCTGTGGAAGGACACAATACATCAAAGATCCTTAAAGCATTCTATAATTACAGGTGAATAGAATTAGATTTTAGCAGCTCTGTGAAGCCTAAGAAACATACAACATCCAAGATCTCTTGCTAGCCATCTATCTTCTACCGAAATACTGCTCTTGTATTTCAAAAGCTTCCTCATATTATTGCTACTCTGCCACAAGCAAGTTTGCAGATGACACTAAGCTGTGTGGCACAGTTGTCTTGCTAGAGGGCAGGGATCTATCCAGAGGCACCTGGACAGGCTGGAGATGTGGGCCCAGGCCAACCTCATCACATTCAACAAGGCCAAGTGTAAGGTCCTGCACCTGGGACAGCACAATCCCAAGCACAACTGCAGGCTGGGTGGTGAATGGCTGAGAGCAGCCCTGAGGAAAAGGACCTGGGGAGTCTGGGTTGGTGAAAAGCTCAACATGAGCCTGCAGTGGAGTGCAGCCCAGATAGGGACTGTGTGCTGGGCTGCAGCAAGAGCAGCATGGCCAGTAGGGCAAGGGAGGGGATTCTGCCCCTTTGCTCTGCTCTCCTCAGACCCCACCTGGAGTCCTGTCTGCAGTTCTGGAGCCCCAATCACAAGAAGGACATGGAACTGTTGGAGTGAGTCCAGAGGAGGCCACAAAGATGCTCAGAAGGCTGCAGCAGCTCAGCTATGAGGACAGGCTGAGAGAGTTGGGGCTCTGCATCCTGGAGAAGAGAAGGCTTTGAGGAGACCTTATAGTAGCCTTCCAGTATCTGAAGGGGGCTACAGGAGGGCTGGGGAAGGACTGTTGACAAGGATGAAGGGTAATGGGTTTAAACTGGAAGAGGGGAAATTTAAACTGGATGTTAGGAGGAAGTTATTTCCAGTGAGGGTGGTGAGACACTGGCACAGATTGCCCAGGGAGGTTGTGGCTGCTCCCTCCCTGGAGGTGTTCAAGGCCAGGCTGGATGAGGCCTTGAGCAACCTGTTCTAGTGGGAGGTGTCCCTGCCTATGGTGGGGGGTTGGAACTGGATGATCTTTGAGGTCCTTTCCAACCTAAACCATTCAGACATTGCTTCTGCAGGAGTGAGGTCTGGCTGTTGCATCTGAATTTTGTGGCCACTGTTGGGGGAAGTGTGTGCGTGGCTCATTCCCACACCTGTTTCCTCCCTGTGTTTTACTGCCAGGGGGGTTCTCCAGGGTCTGTCTCATGGAGGAACTTGGGTCAAATGTTCTTCTGTAAAATGTTTCTCTGTATGTCTATCTTCCTCTTTATACACATGAGAGAAATAGAGGGAAAAGATCATTAGGAAGCCATTATTGAAGGAAAATAGAATGAGAAGAGGTATTTTTCTGCTGGGAAGGGCACTAGCCTTCAGCTATCCCTTTTCTATGACTCTCTTTTTTTATTATTATTTTTTTTTCCTGTTCAGAATATTTTACAGTTTCTAAGGTACTGTTAGGTAAAAAGTTAAAGTTGCATACAGTGCTTAGAATTCCTCTCAAGAGATCAGGAAATGTTACCTTCTTGGCTACTGCAATGAAACTTGAAACTTCTGTTTAGGAGTTGTGTTTTGCAGAGTCTTGCCCTGTTTGATATGTGGTAGATGTGTCAGTTTGGCAACTAAGATCTGAACTTTCGCAGCATTTTCTCCTAATGAATTCCCATTAAATCTAGTGAAGGGAGAGTAAGTTCCTGCTCATCGTGAATAAGTGGAGCACAGATTGGTCCTAAATGAACTGGTAGCTCTGTACTTGCAATCCTTCCCAGCTGCTGACGAAGACCTGACTGAGCTGGCTAAGCCAGGCAAAGGAGCAAAGAACTTAAATTCTCAAGAGCTTGAATCATGGAACATAACTTTAAGGGAAAACATTGACTGGGGGTTTTGAGAGAAGTAGAGAGAGATTTTGACAACTGTTGCTTAACAAATATGTTGTTGCCTGTAGTCTTTCTGCCTTTATAGGCTATTTGAATTTTAAACTAGCTTAAATAAGACATTAATAAAAATCAACTTTTGGAATTGCTGTGAATGCTGCAGAGTACTGATAAAATTCTATCGACCTTGACTGAAATAGGGATTTCAAAGGTGTAGTTCTTTTCTTGTCAGATAAAATTAATTGGATTAACTGAGTACAATTAATTAAGTACTACCTATTCAGTAGAAATAATTAGCTGAAATGGATGATGCTCAAAGATGCATGGAACACAGAAAGCCAAACATCTGACAGGGTACTAATAACTTAGGAAGGCTTTCTTCTCACGTTCATCCAGCTGGCAATCAGTGTTGTACATCCCACAAAACAGAACAAAGAAATTACTGTCTTTCATTCGTTTTTCCCCAAATTAGAGTCCATCAACCTGGAAAGACAACACTCAAGTAAACTAGGATCAGTAGAATTTTGGCTCACATCAGGTGATAAATGAAAAGAGATATATTAAGAGATACAGAAGAGCACTAAGGGAGAAAAAGGTGTCTCTTTAAACATAATGAGTGATCTTAATTCTAGGAGATATACCCTTGGTGGTTTGAACTTGTCCCACGTGCTGTTTCAGCTGCTTTCTTATTCATGGAAAGCAAACAGTTGTTCATCTGCTGAAGGGATTTGCACTTTTCAGTCTTACCATTAAGAACAATTAGCTTTGAAAATCTTCGAATCATCTCAGTGACTTGCATATTGCCCTTACATAGGCTCCTCAGGCACATTTTTAAAAGTGAGAGTAAATGTCCAAGTTACTTAAGCAGGCTTGAAGATCCTCCTTCAAGTACACATCTGCCTATCACTAAAGCGAGAGCAATCAGCACACCGGATATGGGGCTTAGATCAGTCACCATGACACTTCCTCAGGGGAACCAGACCATGAATAACCCTCAATAAGCCAAATTAGGTAGCAGTAAGGGATGACTGTAACCCAGTCTGTTGCTATGTTTCAAACAACCCAGTCTGTTTCTACGCCTCAGGCACATACTCCCTGTTAATACCCTGGGCCAGCTACATATTTCACAGTTAGCATCACAGAGGAAGCTTGCTTACTAACCGGATGTTGCTCTCTCTGTCCCTCTTGGGTAGGTAGAAAGAAAGAAAAGGAAATTTTATACTGTTAATCCCTCAAAAAATGGTTTCTGCTCTTAGCAGAAATTTAGTGACAGTAGACTGAGAAGTAAACAAATGATGATAAATGAGCCATCCTGGGATTTCAGCCATCGGCCCTTTACCCACAGCGTGTTGTAAAGCATCACCTTCTATGCAAATTGCAGTTACAAGTCAACTTTTCTCTAGGATCGACCCTTTAACACCTCCAGCGTGTTCTCATTTGGACTAACTGGACAGCTCTGTCCAGATTTTAGGACTGTAACAGAGATTTGTCAGTTTTGAGGCTTTTGGATACCTTAAATAATTTATGACAGGAAACTTAATGTTCTGAGGCCAAATCTCTCCCAGATCATGCAAGCTTTATCAAGTTTTTGTTTGTTTGTTTGTTTGTTTTTAATTTGATTATCCATTTTCATTGGGTTTATCCATTTAAAACATTTGCAGGGCCATATTTTAAAACACAATATTAAACATTAATCTTCATTTCTTTCTTTCCTGGCCCCAAATGCTGGATTTCTCAACCTCAAGTTTCATTCCAATCTATTTTTGATTCTTCTTACATACTTCAATGATATATTGCTTATGAGATAATATGAAAATGCAGAGCTTTAAAAATATCCACTCTTGTGGGTCATAAGGAGGTTTTTGTGTTTCGTTGGGTTTTTTTTTGTTGGGGCACTTGGGTTGTGTGTTCTTTTAACAGCAATTGCCTGAATTGCTGTGCTTCTGCCACATATTGGACCTCACATCTCTAGGCTGACACCTGTTATTTTTGCAATAGGCACTTTTTAGTTTCTTTGAAGTTGTGACAGGTGTTGCAAAACACAGGGGTTTTTTATATCATGTTGGCTTAGTTCTTATTAAAACCAGAAAATATCTTTTTTCAATTACTTGTTATGCTTTAAAAGATCTCCTCTTCCCTTGGTACAAAGGAAATGGATATTTGTTTCAGGGTTCATATGTTAAAATTAAGAAGCCAGGTCTAATACAAACACAGAAGTAATGACCCCTACCTTTCCTGTGGTTTATTTTGTTCCTCAATTGTTATCACACTGGAAAAGAGAAGGGAGTTACTGCATCTTGGCTGAGAGCACTAGTGGACAGAAGCCTTTGGGTTAGTAAATATTTTCAGGGTTGTTTTGTACTGTGTATTTCCTTCAGATCTATCACAGCAAATTCTCCTTTGTTAGATGGCTGAGCTTGTGAAGTTCAGCTCTGAAATATTTCGGTGTTTTTTCTTTCAGCTTATCACACTTTCTTTCAAAGTTGTGCTGGTTTGAGGCTAACTGGAATATTTTAATGAGGTAGCTTCCAAACCATCACAAAAGTCAAATTGGAAAGCAAAGAGGGATGAAGCGGGTTTAACCCTATTTGTGTCGCCTTCTGTTTAATATATATATATATATAGATATATATGTATATATCTATATATATATACATATAAAATACTGTATATTTGATAGATATAACAGAGCACTGGTTTATGAAGAGGAGTGTTATCTCTGTGGTGGAAGAGCATAAGGGAAGGTTTCTTTCTGACAGATCTGAAGCACAAGTAACCCAGAGGTTCACATCCTTGGCTATAAATTCATAGGCAGATCCTTGGGGACTGAAAGACATATGACTTTTTCCTTTGTGATTTCCTCAGAGTTCAACCCTTAATTCCAGTCATCTCAGAAGCATGGCCTAACACCCCCTGGGTGCATTCCCTGGTGCATTTGCCTTGCTTGTAAGTTTTTGAAAAATTGTGCCAGATCATGTTGCTATAACATTTAAACCTTGCTCCACTTGGGAATCAATATCTTGCTCCAAACACTAGTTGACAGACACTGATCTTTCTGTTGCCTTTCCACTATTATGAATTACTCAGATTTCTCTGATAGGCTTCTAGAATAATTTCAGTCACTTGTAGAATAATTATTTGCCTTGCGACTGCAGTTTATATGAAGAGTAAAGTTCCAATTTAGCAAAGTACTTAAGCATATGATTTAAAGTAAACTTTTGCTTTATTCTACATATTCAGAAAAATGCTTAACTGCATGGTTAGGCACTTCCCTGAACTAGGACCATTGGTCAGTATTTGAACTGGTGTATTCTCAGTGTATATATAAAAATGCAGTTTAGTTTGGTTTGGTACTGCAAAAGCTATCAGTAAAGCTGTTAAGTGCTCACTGCTTTATTTACCTCTTCCATTTCATTTCATGGCATATAATATAAATGAGGGAGGATACCAGAATTTAAAAGAAATGCTGACTTAATCTATTTTACAGTGAAGACTATGTAAATGCATATCAAAACAAACTCAGTCCATTTCAAAACTGTAGCACAGTGCTCACTGAACAGCTTTGACAGATTCTAAAAGCCATTTGTATTGCTTTACATGTTTTTAAAGAATGCTTGGGTGAACTTTTGAAAGATACCATTACTTTCTTCAGTTTAACTTCTAAGCATCACTCTCTTAGGGAACAAAATTTCTAACTAAAAACTCCCTTCATGAACTAGTTGGTAAATTCTTAGCTAGCTTTTTAAAAGGCTGGCTGTGCTCAGGCTAATACACCTGAGCCTACCCCTCAGCTAAACGTGCCTCTGCAGCCTCTGCGTTGGAGCTGGATTGCAGCCGGCTGGGAACAGAGACACAGAGGAGTCAGGGGAAGTGCCTGCACCTGTCTGCACAGCCCTATCTGTTGTTTCACTGGGTATAATTCACCTCTCAGGGCTGGAATACTGCCCACACATTTTTCAGATCCCATTGGAGCCTCACGTTGAGGACTTAGATGATAGAGAGGTCTCGCGATACCTATATATTCTGTAATAAGTTTTATTCAGTTATGAATGCATCTGCTATACCTGCATGTTGTTCTGGGGTGCAACCCATAGCTACTACATTCCTCTAATAGCTAAAGAGATTACACTATTAACTAACTGAAAAAAAAAAAAAAAAGATGCCA
>VWZI01002625.1:563095-574133 GCA_013396835.1 Psilopogon haemacephalus | reverse complement strand
AAAAAAAAAAAAAAAAAAAGATGCCACTTAAACAGGTGTTGGCCTTTTCATCAATAATACCTGCTGTGGTTTGCAAACAAGGTGTTTCCTGCACCAGATGATACAGAGCAATCACATCTAGCAGAAAAAATCTACACAGAATATCTAAAGTTCTGTAAAAATATCTGGTGTGTTTCCAGAAGGGAAACATTGAACTTGGTTTAGCAGCTTTGGGGAGGTTGCTGTAGAGGACAGGAGTGAAGAAAACTACGAAAGTCTTAGTTTGCCCTATGAACTTTAAAAAATCAGAGCCATTAAGGCAAAGTTGTAGGATTTATTTATTTGTTTGTTTGTACAGCACTTAGATTTGAGCATTGGGAATATGTGTTAGATTTACAGCCTCATCTGAGAAGAACAATATTTTATGATGTAAAAACAGAACCAGGTTCTTGTATTCTTAATAGTGTGCAAACATTGTGGCCTCAGTTGGTAGTGTTTAAGCAGATTTTTTTTTGTTGTTGTTTCTTAATTGAATTAGTGCGGTTTTGGGTCCCAAAGTTTCCTTAGAAAAATTAGTAACTTGGGCTTGTGAAGGAAATGCTCTTTGTAAAGGTGTATTTTAACTCAATCCTGCGAGCTGCTGACCATTTGTAGGACCTATTAAAACAAAGATTTTCTGGGTTAGGCTGGCATTCATTATGTCACAGTAAGGTTTTAATCAGGTATCATTTGGAAATGCATTTTCTCATGGCTCTCTGGATTTCTCTTGCACTGCACCCTGTTGTTTTGCAGCCTGGCTGGGACATACAGCCAGCACATGGAATTTCACCTGTGCCTTCAGTCACTCTTATGTAACCCGACAGAAAACTGCCCCAGAAATGAACCTGGATGTACCTTTATCTTTGCTTGGAAACCAAACCTGTTCAAGTGCAGGAGTTCTTTAATGACCTGGGGCATGTGTTATTTGTATTGGGAACTAAATGTACATCTACTGTTTAGGTGTATAATGACTTCCTCTGGCTTTTGCTGTCACAAGCAATGGCCCAGCCATTAGGAACATCTGTTCCTAACCACCATCTATCTACTTCTCATTACTGGCAGGAGAAACAGTCTTTGCTTACATCTTGTAGCCTTTCTGTGAGGCAAAACTGTTAAAATAATCATGTGCCACTGGAAGCAGAGTCCCCCTTTTGGAGAGTTAAAAGAAAATAAGGCAGAAACTCTTCAGTAGTGTTATGTCGTGTTTGCTTTAAAATATTAAACAAAAGTAGAATGCTCCATACCCCAAAGCAGCAGCTAGAAATGAGCAGCTTCTGCTACACATATCCTGTAATGTTTGTGAAACAGAGATAGGCCTTCTGTTTTGCAGAGTAAGTATAAATCAGCTTTCCATTTAAGGAACAATATTTTATTTTTTAAATGGATGCCAAGGCAACACTTGTTAACAAGAGAAAAGAAGAGGGTGTGAAGGGACAGGAAAATATTTTCATACTGTTTTCATTTTCTAATACAATGCCCTCGGAAAAAAAATGCAGAGGATGACATCATAAATTTGGAATTCCAAGGTCACAAACAGGAATTCAGACAACAAATGGGAGGGTTTAGGAATGTACATTGTAAAGAGAAATCTATCATATTTTAAAAGAAAAAAACCCAGCTGTTGAAATGTGGTATTTACAAGTAGATACTTCTATGGTAAATGCATCCCTTTCCTAAAGGATTACTTGATACATTTTCTTTTGTTATATCCAACAATGTGAATGCAAATATTTTTTTTTTAATTTGGCTTTTTAACTACTATTGCTTTCTTAATATTGATATTTATCACTCCACAGGAATGATTAATTCTGTTTTGGAGTTTCATATGATACAATAGAATTTTCTGCATCTCTGTAGGTAGCAGCCAGGGACATATATTTCAGTGATAAAACTTTATTGAAAACTACACAACAGGAAGCTTTTGAGATGTAATTTTGGAACTCTTTTCTGGAAGGGATATTAGCACTTCCCCTCTCCCCCCTCCCCTTTTGTACCTGGCGGTTTGGCACTAGGATGACCTACAGAAGAAATAGGACTGATGCTTCTTTAATGAGTTTTTTTTCAACCTTGGTTGTTATATTTTTTTTATTACATTGCCCCGACTAAAATAATAAAAAACCTACTGTACCATGTAAGCTATGCACTGTTGTTAAAATGTGGAGTTTTGCTTTGTAGACTACCGTACCTATTTGTTCCTGTTTCCTTAATATTGTTTTCTCCAGATGTTGGAAGTTAAAACACCCTTGTTATTTCTTCCAGTGTCACTCTTTGTTACTTTCCATAGGCAACGTTCACCAAAGCCAGGCAGTGGAGGAAATAACAGATGTGTTAGCCTCAAATTATGGGCATAAAAATAACCTTAATAAAATAGGTATTAAGTGACAGCACTTTACAAAAATCCAGGTCTAATTTACTCTAGCCTAGAAAGCAATAACTTAAGGGGACCTCAGACATGAATCCACCGACTCTATGGTGTGCAGAGAAGTGACAGTAGCTTGGATGATGACATTCCCAGCTTGCTGTCGGTGGCGCATTCCAGGAGAGGATGTCAGAGTGTGTTTGTGCTAGACACTTTTCTGCCTGTAGCACTCTTGTTTGCTTGTAATTAATATTTCATTATGGACCTGCTAATTCTGCCAGAGAACCGTCCCCCGCCACCCCGCTCCTTAATAATAATAATAGAAATAACAACACAACTAAGACTAAAAAACATCAGCCGCATTCTGACTTTGAATGCAGACAAAATTGTCACCCTGGGTTTACTCTCCTTTTACCAGGCCTTTGGTTCCTGCTGTTCACAGAAAGCTGCAGATGGCTGCCTCAGCAGGAAGCCCTTCCCCCTTCCTTAATGGAACTCGTGGGAATGCGGGGATCCTGGAACCGAAGCCCTCCTTCCCTTCCAAACCTCCTCTCCAAACCCCTACTGAGTAAAAGGAAAAAAATCCCCACATCCCTGGAAACATTTTTGCCAGCCTGTTTTTCAGTAAAAACTTAAATTAACCACTTCACTCCTGATTATAATAAAGATTTGTTATTGAAACAGCTTCTCTTTAATGTACTGAATCATTTCCACCCGCTTATTGAAGTCGTCCATTTGGGTTGAATTACAGCGTCCCGCTTCCATTATGTAATAATTTCAAATAAATGAAAACAGGTTTGAATTCTCCAACAATTAGCAAAGTTTTAGCACATTTCCCCTCCCCCTACTCCTGGCCAGACACCCCTCCAAAAAATGAGATTCCAAAAACTCAAAACTTTGGCGAAGTCGTGTCCCAGGTTTTCATCTCTTATTAAAATCTTCTCCCAGATTTGCTCAAACACATCATATGGGTTAAGTTATGGCTTCCCTTTATATTTATTTTCAAGTGCAAAATAAAAACAGCTTAAGCATTGTGATTTGATATGAGGAATTAAAGAGTTAAATGCCTGAACAAAGCGCTCCATTTATAATTTTTGTTAAGAGTTCCACACTGAGCATTAGAGTGAGGTATGTCTTATAAAGAGGGTGTTTATATTGGATTTGATATAGTTAAGAGATTCAGCTTACATATAATAGTCTCCTCTAAGAAGAAGCATAAAACAGAATGAGTTCAGTGGGATTTGCCGAAGTATAAAATATAGAATAAAAGTCTAATCTTATAGACTAGTATCAAGCACAGAGCAATTCATCTCTTGCAAAACATCCACTGCAGAAAGGGAAAGAAGAAAACAAGGCCAAATCTGTAGCTGTTATTTTCAGCAATAGCCTGAAGACCTCCAGCATGCCCTACATTTCCTCTTCTGATTGAAGGAAAAGTGTGAGTCAAGGCCGTGGGACAAGGTCCTTAGATCAAATGAAGTGGACTATATTCTTCATGAAAAAAAATTAAGATATTAAAACTTCCCACTATACCTGTGGTGCTTTCACTAATTCAGAGGCTTTTGGGTCAGACATGAAGAAATTATGGAAATATTACAATACAGAAAGAGAAATAATACAAATGTTAGATGCCTTTGTTTGCTGTAAAGGGGATGGCAAGTGTCTATGGCAATGCCTTAAGTAATAACCTTGGGTTCAGAATTTAGAAATCTACAGTAACTGTGTTGTATAGGTAAACAATAGGTAGAATACAGGAAGGTTCTTTGGATTACAATGGTGACCAAACCAACTTAAAAACGACTGGAAATCCTATTAATAAAGGAAGGCTGTCCTGGACAGCTCAGCTAATTTAGAAGAAGCTGGGCAGATGGGGAAGTGTGGGGAAAGAACAGGTCTGTGTCTGACTTGCAAAGATTTGGCTTTAGTTCCCATCTTCAACGTGATACCACAAAAAAACAAAACAACAAAATCTCTTGAACTGGGATGTTATATATACCACAGAAGTTAGAAAATAGAAATTACACTAAAATGTTTCTTAAATAGTAAGGACCGTATGATGTACCCCAAGGGCCAGTGGGGATTAAAGCAATGGTTTCATTAGCTTTGCAGTAAGAACAGTTCAGGGAGGATTGTAGAGTGGAAAAATAAATATACATCTGCACTTAAACACTGGGCTAAAAAGAGGAACATATGGTAACCTCTGGGTGCCAGCTTTTCTTAATGAAGGTTGCAAAGCCTGTTACATTTGATATAAAGTCTGAATGAAGACATATAAATATTACACAGCTTCTTAGAACTGATGGTATCACACACTAGGGTTGTTACTTGGAGTTCAGTTGCTGCCAAGAGGGCCGTCATTCAAAATACCATCAAAGGTTGAAAGTTTCCAAAACTGCATCTGTGTATGTAATTGTTAAGGCATCTCTAGAAGTACATATTAAGACTGAGAGCGCTTAACGGGAGGAATGGGCAACTTCTGAAAGCAGCTGACACCACTGGTGTCAGCTTGGAAAAAAACCACAACATTCCTGCAAAGCAAGTGAGTGCTGTTTGGTGACAGACATCAGGGCATTAAAAAAAAAAAAAAAAAAAAAAAAAAAAAAAAAAAAATCACTAAAATAATCACTAAAAATAGAAGCTCCAAAAGTGCAAACAGTAGATTTTGTTTTTCTTTTACCAGTCTGAATGCTATAATCTCCCCAATAACAAGAAATAAGTGGCTAGTGATGTCATCATACTGTATTCTTGTCAAATGATCAGTGTTTGGGCTTCGTGGTTTTCAAAGACAGATTTATTGCCCAAGAGGAGGGGAAAGTTCTACAAAATCCGCTCCATAAAAAAAAAAAGAAGCTTTTGTGTATGATCTCATTCATTATGACTTTTACTATACAGCAGGATGAGAAGTGATCGTAGTAGAGATACTTGAAAGGTGAAATGTTGCTTTAATGTAATAGATAAAACATGAACTGCATTTCAGGAAAGGCCAGTAGTTACCTTGGAAATACTTTAAATGTTTGCATGTGTAATGGCTCTCCAAGACCCAGCATACTAATGATGGGCCACTGCACTGAGCTGAAAAGGAAATCCATTCCTCTGCACTGCCCCTATCCAAGTCCATTAAGAAATAATGGTTATAAGATGAAAGTCTTGTTAGGGTTTCAGTGAAAATGTTTGGCACACCAGGATGAAAAGTCAACAATCTGCTTTTAACGAGAGACACTGGAAAAAACTTTGGTTAATGTACCACTGAAAATATTAATTCTCCTTAATGGCAGGATGCAACACTGCTTTTTATAGTTTTTGATCCATGTCATAAATTTGGCCATGACAAAGGGATACTCCAGCTTTAACTCACTGGCAGGAACATTAGCTGTTTCCCAACATTAAAAGGTTAGTCCTTTGGATTCTCTGTAATGCAAAAAAGGGCCAGAAATAAAATGACATTGGCCAAAGACTGTGAGGGAAAAAGAAGAACAGTTGTATGCAAGCTGTAAAAGAGCTAATTTAGTGTATCTTTTTGTATCCATAGCCTTGCTAAGGAGCCTAAATACAATACAAACAGTATTTAAGATTAAATGTAGTGTTGTGGTAACAGTGGAAATGTAGATGTTCCAGCCATTTCCCATCTGTTTCAGGTCAATAGTGCAGTGGGAGGATCTAGCTCCATGGGCTCTTTCTCTAATTGTATCTTGTCATATAGTAAAAGGGGGGAAAGTGTTTCTTTTATCAGTTCAGTGCAATGACGTTTAGAGACTCTCCTGAATCAGAATCTCTTCTCTGAATCATAGCTCCATTTTTTCAGCACATGAAAAGAGTGACCTCTACTAAAGGTGTTATAAAAACCTGATAATTTATTACTTCAATCGTGCAGGCGCCTACTAGCTAATACCACCTCTGGGCCTGGTACAATACAATCTATTTCCTTTACAATAAATAGAAGTGAACAATAGTATTTACACACCAGAAAAAAAAAGAATTCTTGTTCAGCCAGCTTGCAAATACAGCATTGTTCCATACACAGTGAAACCCTTTTCTAAAAGTTTGGCAAACTGTGAGTGATTTTTGCGTAGACTTTCACCTCTGATGGCTTTGTCTATAACAGAAATAAGTCACTTTTATGTAGAATATTGACTTAAAGGTCTGAAAACACTTTACAGAAATATCCTGTCCTGAGACCTATTTTGTAGATTAAGAAGCATAGGCAATCACACCAAGCTGTCTGGCAGATAAGTGGTGAGAATAACTGGAGATTGCCTGGATCCCAGCATGGTGCTGTTGTAACTTGTCCTTAGGGGTAAGCATCTGCTGAAATGCCCTTTTTGATACTCTTGCTAAAGTGCCCTTTTTGGTTCTTATTTCTCACCCATAGAATTCCTTATCCTTCAAATATTTTTGATCAGGGAACTAAATTATCAGCCTCCAGTGACAGTCTACCCTGCAATCTGCTGAAATGCAAAATATGTGCTTCAGAAACTAAAACTAGACAGTGACTTCATTGTAGTCAGTGAACTCTGTCTACCACAGGTCTCCAGCAGGAACATTATATGAGATTCCTGTGACTGTAGCTGTCACTGGAAACCACAGAGACAATCCATGGAAGAAATTTTACAACCCTAGAGTTTGCAAGTCTGCGGGTAACTGCCATGAAATCAAAGGGCATGAATTGGTTTAACCATTCTTTCATTTTTTTCTAATTCTGACTTGGGGCTTGGAAGCACCATCTAAGTGAGACATGTGAAGAGTCTGTCATCTCCATGTATTAAAAGTGCTGGGAAGAAAGCAGTCTATTGTTTCATCTCTGGTCCTGGAGTGTAATCTTGATTCTATGCACTTGTTTTTGCAAAAATGCTGGGATTCTATCCTTGGGGTCAAAGTACTCCCTTATTTCTTAAAGGAGAGTTGGTTTGTAATGATGAAAAAAGCTTAGTAACCTATGTAAGGTTGATAAGTAAGATCTTAGATCGCAGAACTTACCTGTCTCTGTGATATTTCTTCTCCATATTTGAACCGAGACCCGGAATTCTTTGACATCTTTGGCTCGTGTTAATTTCCACACATCCCATGCACACCCAGCACTGACCCTATTATTTTCCTTATGGATTAACACAATGCTGAAAACCTGAGTGTGGAGGGGGGAAAAAATAAATTAAAAATTCTATTAAATTAAATTAAAAGGGAGAAGTTAGGTACTGTTATAATAACTTAATTTCTAAGAAATATTGGGATTTTCTTTCTCCTTTGAAATCCTGCTTTTTGATTCAGATTTGACTTTGTAAAATTACCAGTTTTGGTTTGGATGGTGTTTTCTCTGTGCTTTTTCAAAAAGGGATACAGAGGGGAGAGAAGGAAAGAGGGAGGAAAACTTTGAAAGACTGGAGATGAAAGATGGATCATTAAACTGTTCAGGAGCTAAGACATTTATTAATGGAAGTGTTATCCTGTGCTTTGAACTGAGTGGGGAACTTAGACTTGGCCTGTCTTGTGACCTCTTTCCTGGCTTGCAGTTGACATTTTCTGAAAGGTCTACTCTGCTGATACTAGTAAGAGAGAGGGAAGTGTTCCAAGGAGTGAGAATATCATGCAATAATTAATATAAGAGGTTGAAAGTTGAGCAGGAGCCTAAGGAGATGCCTTTTGGCATGCGCTGTTATTTATATGCATCTTTCCAGGTATCAGCGCTTCCAATCTTCTCGTTTCCTGTGACTCCTTGTGATTGCTGTCAAAAAAGTTATAAATTATGACTCCCTCTCACACTTCAATTGTGACTTTTTTTTCCCTTTTGCTTTTTAGACTATTAAAGACACAAAGGAAATTAGATTATAAAAGCCAAATTAAAATAACTTCACCATTTCCACTGTGAAATCTGTCTCATTTTGCCAAGTAATTCACTTCACGTGGTAGAGTGTTTGATTCTGCACAAAGATTACAAACCTGTATGATGCCTAACAGTAGCCTGGAAAAATATTTCAGTGGACAGAAAACTACTTAAAGATGGTTTGTTTTATTTGTTAATCATTACTTTCTTCTGCATATTTTCTTCTTAACATGTCTTTGGCACAGAGGGAGCTAGGGAAACACAAGCATTTTTTTGCCACCTGTTCTCTCAGAGCGCTATCAGGCTCATTGGTCTGTATCCTTGTGCTGGGAAGAGAGAGGTGCTACTAATATTTCAGGCACTCTTTGAAGGGTCTTGGAGAACTGCAGCTTTCTAAAGGGATTTGGAAACTGGCCTCAGTGGATGGGATCTGGGTGAGACTTCCCTTGACAGCTTTACTCCTCAAGGCCAAAGCTAAAGCTGTGATTTAACAAAGTGCTGGCTTTTTCTTTTTCTTTTTCTTTTTCTTTTTCTTTTTCTTTTTCTTTTTCTTTTTCTTTTTCTTTTTCTTCTTCTTTTTCTTCTTCTTTTTCTTCTTCTTTTTCTTTTCTTTTCTTTTTTTTTTTTTTAATTTTAATTTTAATCTATTTTTAGTTTAAACAGCTAAATGGTCCCACTGAGGACTGTGAATGGCATGCATGCTTTGGACCTGCCTGGGCATTGTAAACTAAGACAAAGTTGGCCTGAGAAGTGACAGGCCATCACAAGTTTCACAATCAAATAGTTTAAACCCTACTGTTTCAAGTTCCTTTCAATAACTCTTGAGTTATTGCCGCCTGGTCAGACACAAACTGTCTGACTTGGTTAATCCTTGCCATGTCGATTTCTGTGGCCAGTGGCAAGCAAAGTAGGATCCACAACCTGGCTGACATACTGCTGACAGATGATTGCTCAGAAGTCTTTTGCTTAATTGTATGGAGACTCCAACAGAGTATCGTTTAGAGCAAGGATGTTGCATCACCCAACCAACAGAAGAAAGTAACTGCTTTATATAACCAGAATGTTCTCTTTGGCTAGTACAGGAGAGGCTTAGTATCCTGTTTCTTTTCTTGGCTTTCCATAAACATCTGGCAGGGATGCCTATGTTTTCAATCCTCCCACTAAGTTTCTTGTTTTCTTTACTTGGTTTAGACACTGTTGCATTGCAAAGTTTGGTTGATGACTTCTCTAATCAAGCAAGTCAGTCACTAATGACTGCTAATCTGCAGCAGCTTGCTATGGACACTGTTTTGTGGAGTGTCAGAATCACCCTGAATTCAGCCCGTGCTAAGGGCATCCATAGGGGAGTTGATATAAACCCTACTGCACTTCACTGACTTATGTGGACACAGCCTGGCTAAAGTAGAGAGAAAAAAATCATGGTTTAACCCAATGAAGTGTTTGCACAAAATGTGGTAGGTATTGTGGGACACGAGGTGTGTGAGATGGGGCAGGGAGCATATCAGAGTAAGGCATCCTTTGGACATGCACTGCCGGTGCTGATTGCCATGGATTTCGCCCCACGCCCTTAGAGCACTTGCACAAAATATTTTGATTCTCAGCAGCCAAGCTGTGTGAAAGAGGAGCTGCACAAACAGCAAATGACCTCAAATGATACAGAGCTGATTGAATTAAAAATGCTGAAATGATCCTAGCAGGATCCACGAGCCACATAAAGGTCACTGTTAGAGTGCTGCAGGAAACTATTGCTGAAGCCGGTGTCAGGGCACTACGGGCACTGCCAGCCCTGACTATCTCTGACCAGCCTCTCTCAGAGCATCCCCATCCTATCCATGGCCCAGGACCCCATGTCTGCACCTTGAGACCATCTGTGTCTGCCTCAGTTTTTCTCTATCAGTATACTTAGCTGTGGAAAAAGAGGCCAAAGAAATTTGCCTTAAAGCCCAATGAGAGCAAACATTTTATTAGAAAGAGAGTTCATTTCACCTTAGAATTTTGATGCTGTAGTCTCTGACTTTACCTGTGTTTAATCATCTCCACTGTCAGGCTATTGTCATGGTGGTTAAGGATTGAATTTTCCTAAGTTAGTGTTCAGAAAATGAGTCTTGTAAAGTCCTCATCAGAAAGGCTGAAAAGCTTCTTCTTATTTTGTGCTTGAGCTTTTGTCAGTTAAGCAACTCTCCTTAAGCCTGGGCTAAGAAGACTTATTTTCCAGACCCTGTATCATTTCTGTGACCCTTCTTTGAACTCCAGGATTTGATATCCTCCCCTAAGAGCAGATACAACTACGGTCAAGTGCTTGCCTTGTGAGTGCTCTGCGTAACAGCAGCTGAATTACTCCCTTCTCATTTCTTAATATTCTCGGTTTTACACATCCAAAGACAGTAGTTTTTTTGTCACTGCATTGCACTGACATTAAGCTCTTCAGAATATCTTTTGTGGTAACAAAAAATCCTGACAGTCTCAATAAGGCACACACTTCATCCCTAGTACTTAGATGTTAGGCAAGTCTGCAGTTTTCCAGGTTTGCAGTCCCATGTTCCACCTGGCAATGTTGGAGCTTCTGTTACTAAAGCCAATCTCATTATCTGTAGTTTGAAACCTCTTCAAAATAGATTAAAATGAGAAGTTCCAGAATAGCTATTCCAAAAGTTCCAAAGGTGCACTCTGCTCATAGGAGTACATTGTATTTCAATCATTGCCCTAGGGCTGGAAGGAAAGTGAGTCCTTCACATGCAGGGCTTCAGCAAAATGATAACACATTGGGTGATGTAAACTAGAAAGGTAACTTGATATGTTTGGAGTTTCCTTGCATTTCCCCCCCCCCCCCCCCACTTCTTCTTTTT
>VWZI01002625.1:495054-563084 GCA_013396835.1 Psilopogon haemacephalus | reverse complement strand
CCCCCCCCCATTTTCTATGTTAATTAGTTGCTTGCTTTCTTTTCTCGCACTCTAAAAAGGAAGGAGGGGTACAACTGAGTGGATGCAAGAAAAACATAAAACTGAAAGCAAGGAAAGTAATTTGTATTAAAACTCAATAGGGCTAGTTTGGATGAGCTGCCAGGTCAACCACTGTCATGCTTCTGTACAAAGGAAGGAAGCAGAAATGGGAATTTATTACAGCGTTGCCAAAACTCTGTCTTATAAACCTGAGGAAATAGCTGATGTATGTTTTTGATTCTCTGTGTGTAGAAGGCAGCTGATAAATTGTTTGCTAAATACCTGGAGAACCACTGACGGAACTGTTTTTATACAGTTTTTCTGCTTCACAACTGTATGTATTTTTATGGTATCCCTCCAGTTTATTGCAGAAATTAATATAATTGTAATCTGAGACTCCAGCAAGACCTAAAACCCACCAGCAATTTTGTACTTTTTTATAGCAAAGACTCTTTCATGGCACCTATTTTGTCTTTGTATTGCCAGGGACTTTTTATTTATCTCCCCCATTGCGGTTATATGTGCTTATTATAGTGGGATTGAAAAGCACATTTTCAACTGGTCTGTTGTAGTACATAAGCATAGAATAATCCTATATACTCACATAGAACTGGGTGGGACTGCAGATTCAGGACTCCAAATGTCCAGGGATGAATAAAAAAAAAATCTCAAGAAGATTGCTTATTCTCTGCATTGTTTCAGGGTCAGCTATAAGCTCATACAAATGTCTGTACTGGTACTTAGTATTTCAAGAAAGAGGTCTGGATCAGGCATTTCAGCTGTTGTAGAATTTTCTCCAAAGTGTTACGTGAATCAGTTTCCTTTATCTGAATTTCTTGCTGCTTTACAAGACAACCTATCCTATACATAACATATTTTGCCCGATTTGCTGCAGCTAGAGTTCCCAGTTCTTCCAATATGGGGCAGCAGTTGCCAAATCCTGGCAGAGGAGAGTCACTTACTTCCATCTGTGAAAATATAGTCCTCTTTCACTGTGTAGGCAGAGAGAAGTTACTGAAAAAGCCACTGGGAATGTAGAGGAGATGGAGTTTATTTTATTCTTTTGTTTGCTGGCGTAGTAGAAGTAATGTGGCCCGGGAATGTTTCAATTTCTTTATTCTGAATTTTACACATTAATCTTTCCTGCAATGTAGTTTCTGGTCTGAACTGCGATTCATCCTTTATTTATTGGAGGTGTTTGTAACTCCTCTGAGTTGTTTTTCTAGCTAGTTCAGCGTTCAATACCACATTTGTATTTCTTCCCAGTGGAAGCTGATGCTTTGCTCACTAGGTGCCACTGCAATATTTTAAAAGACTTCTGGAATGTATCATTTCTCTCTTTTTTTCTCTGTGGAACTTTGTTCCACCCTCGGATCATATTTATCCCACACTCGGAGGTATAACAGATATATGTGAGGCTTCTGTATCCAAAAATATTTTTGTTCTTCAGCATAGCAGTTTAGCAGCATTTGCTCATACTTACTGACAAAGGAAACCTAATAAAACAAACAAAAGTGATGATGATTTTGGCTGAATCGCTCATGGTTTTTGACTAGATTCTTTCACTAAGCAAATAGACTGTTAAGTCCAAATTTCTTCTGCTTCCTTCCATCCTTTGACAGTCTTTTCACATACACCCTTATCATCTTTGAATTGTACCTTCTTTGCTCAATTCTATGTTCTTACTTAGTTTAAGTTTTTACTCAGTCCTACCTTTGACAGTCTTTTGACAGTCTTTTCGCATACACCCTTATAATCTTTGAATTGTACCTTCTTTGCTGAATTCTATGTTCCTACTTAGTTGAAGTCTTTACTTAGTCCTTCCAAAAGCATGGGACTGAAATGATGTGTGTCACCCATTCTACATGCTGCTCTATTCTGGGCTATCTTGTCTACCTTAATTTTGGTAAAGGGACTCTCTTACACTTAATACTTATACATCTCTTATAAAGAATAAAACATTTAAAAAAACATAACAATAATAATAATCCTGAGTGCCTGCTTTTAAACAAAGCAGTAGTTTATGGTGGCTTTTTTTTTTCTTTTCTTTTCTTTTCTTTTCTTTTTTTTTAAAGCCTGCAAAATGCATTGCCACATTTTCCACAAGCTCATCTTCCACACCTATCAAACTGCAGCTGTTACACAATCAGTGTCCATTTGGTCAGCCAACAGTAGAAATGTTTTCATTGAGACCTACACTGAACTCAGCATAATAGCAAACAGGTGGTCAAATTAGAAGAAAAACAACTTTAAAAAAACCAAAACAACAAACCAGTGAGTGTAGCAAATGAATATTCAGGTTCTTAAACGCTGATCAAAGGGTGATTAATAATCAGCTTATATGGACATGTGCTTTGGGAAGAGAACTATTGAAATGTTCCTTGCCTCGTGGGGTGGAGTAGGTCACTGATGGGAATAGAAAGGAAAACTCAACAGATAATTCAGATTAATATTGTTTGGTCATTTCTGTTTTCATTATGCAAATGGAAAGGAGGTAAACTTTTGAAGATGTATATAAATATATTTAGCTGAAGGCACCCAGGCTGCAGCATGGTCTCAGAATTTAGAAACTCATGTCATGTAACAATATTGCTTCTTGTTGTCTGGCAGAGAACAACAGGGTTTAGTGTCTATCTTCTGGCTAGATGAGCACTGTTGCTAAAGCAGAACACAAGCGTGAACCTCCTGACTTTTGCTGGACAATTTGAAGATACACATTTTGTTTGATTGAATAAGCTTTAAGATTTCTTTTCTCTGCTGCTGAATGAGTGGAATAATCATTAGAAAATAAAATGAAGATATGTAAAATAAGCTGTGTTATCACAAATATCTCCAAAATATCACAGATGAGCACATTTATGCCTGTAGCATATCCATGATGAGACAGAAAGTCACTGACAACTGAAAATGCCAGTATATTAATAACTTGTAATGGTGGCACCTAATAAACACACATAAGTAATGAAATAATGATCAGACAATACACTTTCGGCATGGAAACAAAATCTTTACTCAATAATTTTATTAATGTTAACAAAATAAACAGTACTGCATCATTGGAAGGAGGGAGCCTGAAAAACCCCTCACTTACTTAGGTATGGCATTAAATTAAGAAGCTGCCATAAAACCGAACCTTCACAAAGCTTCATTGATGTTTGTTTACAGAAGAAACATCATGAAAAGTGCTTAAACCCGGCCCTTTGGCTGCAGCAATGAACCTACCTTGAAGCAGGGCTGCAAAGCTTGTTATTTATTAAGAGCAGTGATAAACGCAGTTAACTATTTATTTAAAAGTTAACATTAGAAGTGTTTAACAAAGGGAGAGGAACCAGGAAGCTCAGTTAAAGTTGCACATCTGTTCTGAAATCTCAGCATTGTTCCTTTTATTTTTCTCAGCAGCATGGGTTCAGGATGGAGTTGTTAGGTTTAAGTTAGAATTTCCTGGCCTTTTTTTTTTTTTTTTTTGGGTTTGTGTTAAACCTCAGTATTTTTAAACATACTTTCACAAGGGATTCCACTGGTCAATTCTTCTCTCTTTTTTCCTTTTCCCCCAAGGTTGTTTTATGCATATGTAATCATTTTACAGATGGCCTACAACAATTTGGAACAAACTCTTTCCAGGCTATGAGTTCCAAACCAGGATAACCAAATACAACTTAGTCTTTTCTGTATTACTGTTTCAGTGTTTTTCCTGTGTTTAAATCATATTACCTTCTTGGGAAAGAAAATCTCACCAGGAGATCCAGCTCCAGGCTGACTTTTGCAGATAAGAAAATATCTGTCTTCCTTTCTCTTCTGCTATCTGCATGCTACTGCTGTATCATAATATTCCTCACCGTAAGTGGCAGCATACAGCTGCTGCTTCTCTTTCCTCTTAGATCCACTATTATGAATGGTACTAGCTGAAAAAAAATGGAAGCAAACTTTCCTACCACAAAAGAAGCTTTATGACTTTTATTAAACTGATCAAGGATTTCTTAATTGTATGAGGCTGAATATGAGAAGTCAAAACCAAAATGTTAACATAAAAATGTTGACCTTGAGTTGAAATTATCCCTCCCCACCCCATTTATGAAGATAACTATTTAAAAAAAAAAAACCATTAATTTTTTTTATTAATTTGATTCTGTTATTTATTTAATTATTCTTTTCCCACCTCACCGAGATAAACTGTAATGGTGAGCTGGAGTTCCCACACTTTCTTTGTGCCATCTCAGACCACCCTCCTGTGATGTGTTGTGCTCTTTTGTTGTTGCTGAGCTGCCTCGGAGTAATGTTGCAGTAGCTTATAAAATTAAAAGCTGAAGTAGAGGAGGGTGACTCTGAAGTGAGAAGTTTCAAACTTTGTATTTCATGAATAATGTTTCTCTTTTCTCTCTGGTTCAGAATTGATATCAAAATAATGGAAGTAGTTTTTCTGCGTAGTCTCAGTGCAATGAGACTATGCTGTTCTTACACATGTATTGCACAGGCCCTACTTAACATTTTGTGCATGAAATTCATTCCACGAAGTAGCCAACAGTTGCTGTTCTCTCCATCCTGGGGAAGTTCTCCTTAGCGTGCCCTGGTGTTGTGAGGATGGTTGTCTTTCAAACACGACTTTCCAGGACAGGACATTTCTCTGACCCTTATTTGTCCTGACACCTTTTTCAGAAACCTTCCCTGTGCTGGATGGAAGAGTGACTTACTGAATGAGAGAAACCAGCTGTAGCTTTTAGGGAAATCATACGTATTTTCGAGGCTATTGATAAAGTTGTGAGATTATAAAGTGACTCCATTCCTATGGTGGTGGGGTATTAAATCTTTTAAACTGCATGTTCAGAGTGTCTCTGAGAACGTTAAAAATTTTCAGTGGTGAATTTAGTGATAGACTCACAGCTTCAATCATTTGGTACAGGTACCTTATTGCTCTCTACAACTACCTGAAAGGAGGTTGTGGCCAGGTGGAGGTTGGTCTCTTCTCCCAGACAACCAGTGACAGAATGAGGAGACAGTCTCAAGGTGCACATGGGAAGGTTTAGGTTGGATGTTAGGAAGAAATTCTTTGCAGAAAGAGTGATTGGCCATTGGAACAGGCTGCCCAGGGAGGTGGTGGAATCACCATCTCTGGAAGTGTTTAAAAGAAGGTTGGATGTGCCACTTGGTGCCATGGTTGAGTTGATTAGATGGTGTTAGGTTGGACCTGATGACCTCAAAGGTCTTTTTCAACCTGATTCTGTATCTAGTCACTTCCTAGAAGTGGTTTTGAAAGAATTTTAATATTATTTTTCTTTTCACAAACAATAGAAAAAAAATTTAAAAGGACCCAGTTCTAACTGCTTCGTGACTTATAAGTTTTTCTATTATTCCTATTTCACTAGCATATTAACCATTAAAGCCAAAGCTATGCATCGTTTAATGTGCCAATATGGTGTAACTCAGTTTCAAGAGGAATTTAATGATACATTATTTTTAAAATAATGAGTTTACCATTGTAAGTTTCAGCAGCAATTTTTACTTGAGAAGTGTAATCATGTTCTGTGGTTACAGTTTTTTTGATAAAAGAATATGCATTTATATATGTAAACAATCTTTTGTAGAGTTCATTTGTGGAATTCACTTGCTTTCTATCATTCTGGTGTGTGTGCACACCATATGGATCTCTGCTTTGCAAAGAGAAATTACCCATCAGATAGATGGATAAGATTATCTCCAATTTCTGTTAAAGGGAGCTAAGTATGCAGATCATTTGGATGTTTTCAAATATTTCAGCCCAAGTGAGTATGTAGTCTAACTTTATTACTGTGGGAAAGCCATGGGCAACATTTTCAGTTGTGTAAACTGATCCAGCAGCTTCAGCTTTGCTGATTTCTGTTAGCTGATGTTTAAAGGATAGTAAATGTATCAGACATACAATAAAAACAACTGTTGATTGACTGTTTCTTACAGAACTCAAACACAGGGAATGGACATTTAAGCCTTTGGTAGTCATTCAGTATTTCAAATGATGGTTGAATGCAACAGAGCTATTCTCATCTATGTCAGCTAAGCATCTGACATGGTGGTTCTGAATGCTGTTAAGATCACTTGGCTGTTTCTGTTTACTGTAGTACAATACAAGAGCAATGGGACAGTTGGCAAGCTTAAATGGCCACAAGATTCCTATAGATAAGAAGAAATATTTTCAGAGCACATAATTAACTGTTGGGTAGTATCCTGCCCCCTAATATTTTAGGGCAAGGAGATTAAGATTATGCAAACACTTTATCCAGGATAAAAATATAAACTGGTCCTGAACTCTTCTGTTTCACTTCCTAAGCTGACCACAAGTTTCTGAAGGCTAGGTACATGCCTTCTGTTAGGCATAGTGTTGCTTTGTTTTCGTTATGGATGAGCACAATGGTGGTTAGAGGAAGAAGATTTCTATTTTTCTTTGAATCATTTGACACTTTTCCCTGCGAGAGGAAATGATCCCGGCTCAAAGGACTCATCAGTCTGACCAGAATTAGCAATTTCCAAACTATTAGGTCAATGAAGGGATTTGCTAGGTATCAATTCCTCAGCCTTTTAGGCCGTTTTAAAAGAACTCTGCTCTGGCACCTTTCCAAATTTTATACTGTGCCTGGAATTTCTGCCTCCAGCTTTTCACTCCAGTTCACTGGAGTTTACCCAGTGATCATTTGATGTTGATGTTTTGCTTTGACACGGTGCTAACATGATGTGCTGAGGATGGAGAAAATATCAAAGAGCACAAAAAACTCTTTTGCTGTTTAAAAATATTTGAAACTAAATCTAAACTTTGCTGATAGCCGAATCCTTTCTTTTTGTGATTTTTGGATCAGATAGACTTTTTATCCAAACTATTTATCCTAATCAGCAGTTGGAGGAGAGGAATGTTAAATAAACTATTTTATTCTGATTCTTTCTCTGGATGTTTACCAGGCTGTTGACAAAGGCCAGAGAATGTTTAATGACTTGCTGGGGAGACTTGAAACAGAAGTGGGGATCACACTGGATGCTCCTTATTTGCTTTCTTTCACAGCACAACAAAAGGGAAATGATGACAGACCACCTCTTGATACCCAGTTTGATTAAGAAAATTTATCATGTTCCTTGTCATGAGTTCAAGTCTCCCACATCGAATAATATAAACATTCTCAAACAAAGCCAGAAATAGGCAGATAAGAGTCAGATGTCTCTACTACAGAATCACATTCAGTCTAGAAACGTGAACACGACCTCAAAATAACTCTCATATAGAACTGAGGAGGATTTTAAAGTACTTGAAAGCCTTGTCCTTGTGTCATCAGCTCAGGTCTCCCAGTTTGGTGAAAGGAAAAGTGGTCTCCTCCATTTCTCAAGTCCGTACATTCCTTGAGCTGACAATAATCAGACACATAATCAGGAACTCATTATTTCCTGGAACTTGGAATTTGTTTTCATTCTGTCAGTTCACATATAGAAAATTATCCCCCAAATTAGAACAGCGTTCCGGCAGTCACATTAGAGAATGTTACAAAGGAGATAAAAGTGGCATAGAGCAAAAATATATTTCAAGACTGTGTCATCAGATTTATCTCACCAAAGCAAGAAGATTATTTTTTGACATGAAGAGCTACGTATAAACAAAAAATGTACACATTTGTTATTTGAAGAATTTGCTCTGTTTGTGGTTTTGTATACTTCTGAGCTTGCACTCCAGGCCATAACTCAAAAAACGTTTCTTTAGTTACTTACTCACGGAAATCATGCATTTTAGTAGTGTGTTCTGGATACACTTGTGATGAACAAAAGGCACCTTTAAGAAGCAAAGCTGAAAATCTGCACTTTTATTTGGAATTCTGAATGCTGGATTTGTAGGAACGTTTCAAGGAAGGAGTGAAGAGGAAATACGAGATCATGAATAGTGCTGTTTTTGTGCCATAAGAACACTCCAGTTGAAGATATCCTCTGTCTTAGTAATGGCAATCTCCACCAGTGTGATACATCCATTCAGTGGAATCCTTCCACTTAAAGCCAAAACTTTTTAGAGCTTCAGTTCAACCAAACTATGCTTTGAATTTTGAACGACCAGGAAACAGAAAAAGGCTTACATTTGGTAAACAATGTGCAAAGGCAAATAGTTTTTCCAGCCCTAAAACCAGGGCTTAGTGGCTTAGCCCTTCATCTCTGGAGACCTGATTCTCATTCCAGGGTAGGCAATAAATAACATGCTTGTTTGGTCAAGTGGTTATCTTCCGTTTGCCAACTTTCAGGATCCTTATTGTACATTGTGGACTGGCTTCTTCACAGGTTGATTATCTTCAATTTAGAGTAAACTCCCAAGCAGAATTTTCAGCACACTCTGGTAGCTGAATACTCTTTATAGGTGGATGGTAGAAAAATAACCTTTATTTTTGTGCAATACATGTGGCAGACATGTGGCAGAAAACAGAAAATGACAGGGGATTTTAAACACCATCAGAGGAAATCAAAGGGATAAAGTCAAATGAAGCAGATGGGCTTATGATGTTAGTGAGAGTTGATCTGAATCTTTAGATAGAAATTACATAATAATTTTGGTTACTAGATCTCCTCTAGGCTAGATGTAGAATCTTTTATAAGATATGTCTGATCTCTGAAAATTCCCAGTGCACTAAAAAAAACAAAAGTCATGCAATGATGTTTAAGATAAAAAAGCTCTGAAGGATGGATCACAGCTTAAATTTAGGGAACATGACTTACCTAGTAAAACTTTTTAGAGTTAATTCATGCAAAACTATGTCAGCATATTTCAAAAGGTATTTCCACATGTAATATTGGATTGCTTTGTTTGGAAATTTAAAAATCTGTAACTATTCAGAACTTTGACCTAGGGGTGAGAGGTCAGACAATAAATATAATTAAATGGTGAGCATTTCTGGACTACAGATATTTCACCCTGAAATACTCTTTTTGTATGTGTATATTTTCAGATACAGTTATTTTATTGTATGCCCTGATTCAGTAACTGAGCACCCTCAGTAAGATACTGAGCAACAGCATGGACTATTTGTTTTTCAGATCTCATTCTCATAGGAAAAACTGTGTTTAGATTTGTTCCAGAAGAGCTTCTTTGATTTGTTCTTCTCTTTTTTTTTTGTTTTTTAATAGATACAATTACGGTTTTACAAGTCCATCTGAAAGAAATGTGCTTTGACCTTGGAGTAAAAGGTGGTGAGATTTCTGAAGTTTATTACTTGGTGAGTAGCTCATTTCACAGTTTTGAAAGGTCTGTGAGAAAATCTTGTCTGTTGCCTAGATAAACACTTTAATTACTGTAGAGAGCTGCACTGTTCCAGAGGAAGACAGTTATTAAATGCAGTCTTCATCCCAGACATGAAGCAGTTGTATAAATGCCCTGAGACATGGACATTGGAAGAGAAGCCCTGAGATTGATGTAATACTCTGTGATACTGAGTTTTCTCATGATGACTTCCTATCCTTTGCCTGAAATCTGCTTTAAGTTTATGCTCCAACCAAGACAGCATTTTCACTGTGTATTTAAGATTGCAGTTTTGCTGCTAGAGGATGGGGATATAATAGGATGTAGAATAGAGAGGGACTGGATAAGATCCTTGAAAATCCTGGTGAGGACAGCACAGAGATTACTTAAAGAGCTTTTCACTGTTGGCTCTTCCAGTTTACGCTGTGATCTCCCAATATGACATAGCTGAAATCAGCAAGACTCATACCAGTGAATTTATCACTCTTTAGATGTTCAGAAAGGGCTCCAAAATTTGTAAAATCTCTCACTTGTACAGTAGTGTCTTCCCTAAGACAATGTTTTGGTATATGACAGAATGAATTAATTTTTGCCTTTCTTCTTGGCCTGCTTTGATTGTCCACATTCCATTTTTTTGTAGTTTTGCCTTTCTTCTTGGCCTGCTTTGATTGTCCACATTCAGTTTTTTTTTTGTAGTCTGGGCTATTCAGGCTTATGTTGCCAAAAAAAACAGTGATATAGGCCACAGTGGAAAATTTTTTTCCTGAAGAAGTAGGTTGTTTTCTGGTAACAGATATTTCATGAGTCAGCAATGACTTCAGCATTTCTCTCTTTCCCTGGGTATTCATGTTTGGAGTCTGGATGCTTATTCATCCTTATACATTTGATGACAGCTGTTTGTATTTTGAACTTTAATATAAGCAAAGGAGCATGGTATCATAAAGAATTCAACTGGAAGACTATCCATCTCACTTGATGACCATCACAGGAAGTAAAGGGCTATATGGTATTATAAATTGTGTGAGTCCAAGGAATGGAGGTTGTGTTTTTGCAGGAAGTGGAAATGCAGGGGCATAACAGAAGTGAAAATAACTTCCAAATCATCAAAGCAAACTTGCATTGGATTGAAGATAGCTTTGATTAATGTACTGTGTATCAATACAGAAATGTTGAGTCTTATAGCAAGAAGAATTTAAGCACCCAGTGACAGAACAACAGGACACAGTCTCAAACTGTGGCAGGGCAGGTTTAGGGTGGACATTAGGAAGAAATTCTTCATGGAAAGAGTGATTGGCATTGGAATGGGCTGCCCAGGGAGGTGATGGCATCCCTATCCCTGGAGGTGTTTAAGAGGAAGTTGGATGAGGTTTAGTTAATTAGAAAGGTTAGATGATAGGTTGGACTTGATGATCTTAGAGGTCTCTTCCAACCTGGCTAATTCTGTGATTCTGTGAAACTAAATTGTCTATGACTTTTTCAGTTTGAGACTGATTCTGCTGGTCCATACTGTGCCTACAGCAGTCAATGAAAATGTGAGCTTTTTCACTAAGTAGCAGTGCTGAACGAGAGAGAAATTTCTTGTGCTGAGTACTATGTTTAAGGTTATTTCATGTAGTTATTTCAGTGGAGGTATGAATATTTCTGCCTTGATAGTGTTTGGATGACAATATGAATAAGTGTATGCTCCCACATTCTGTTGACATGCACTTTAAAGACATAAGGCAAACATTTAAATCAGAGATGGAAGGGTGTATGGGAACAATTTCCAATTGTATAACACCATGCAGATTTGGTAGTAATGTTCTTTATTATCCATCTCTGCGTAGAGCTACAAGGTCTGATACACAACAGCTGAATCTACAGGGCATGGCACAGCCAATGACTTTGGGAACTTAAGAAAAGGGTGTTCATGCTGCCATTTTGTCTTAAGTTTTGAGAGGGATTAGTGAACCTAGGAAACATAAAAATGGAATGAAGCAAAGTGATTTTGAGTGGTACCAGGGAGTCTACATCAACTGCTGAGAACTTGTGTGGTGATAATAATCAGAAAGCTTTGGGGAGTGGGAAGTTGTTTGCAGCTTGCAGTAATTGTTACACTCCCACCAAAGTTAATGGGATATGAATATACATAACTCTTCCTTTGCACCTTGGAATATCTTTTACACTGCTGTTTGTTTATAGGATTTTTTTTTTTTAATTTTTTGTTTTAATAATTGGAGTCAGTAGGTTTAAAGGGCATTACAGTGATATTGGCAAGGACTATAAAACTTATCAGATGTTCACTGCTCAGAAACACAATACGCTCCCTCTCTCGCTCTTTGATCTTCTAACTAGCAAAAAGAGAAGGGGAAATGACACTTAGAACCTTTTGTTTCAGACCTTTAATTTAGTTTTATAACACACTCAGATTGCATACTGCTGTATCTATTTAGTAGATCAAGAAACTGTGGGACAGAGCGGTTAAATGACTTATCCAAGTTGTAACAGAGGCTCAGTGACAGAACTAGAAATAGAAGCCAAATGTCTTATTTCTCGTGTCTTTGGTCTAAGTCACCAGATTCAAGATTGAAATCAAACAAAACTCAGGAGCTTGGCTGCTGAGAAAACTGGTAAGTTGAGTTCACTTATGCTTACAAGTGAATTTTTGTGTAATTCAGTTGCCAAGATAATAAATGAGATATAAGTTATAATACAATTCATACTTTTGCATGATTATTTTCATTGGAGAGTGCAGAAACCAAATTAAACTTTGCAGGGAAGCATGCTACTTTCAGTGCATTTTTTTTTCCCCAAGGAGAGGCTTTGCAGGTTCAAGATGGAATTTCTGGTTTCTGAAACCCAACACAGAAACAGTGGATGTGATGATGGCTAAATGGTTGTGGTGCTTACCTTCAGTTTGGGAAAAAAGAGGTTTGGTCTGTGTTGCTATTGTGGCTATTTGAGTCTGGCTCTTTCACATCATCTAGGGAATTTGGTTATTCTGGTGATGCTCCTCCGCTGTTTACCCTCAAAAGCTATTTCATCCAAATACTGCACAGGAAAATCTTCAGAGCATCTTTTATTTTTTTTTCCTCTTTCTATGAAAATACCTTTTCTCACCCAGATTCTAATATAGCTCCTTCAATAGTCTGCTAGTAACATGTTTAAAGTTCAAAGCCAGCAGCAGTCTAAGTCATCATTATACAGCCTGTATAAAATATCTGAGCCATCGAGCCCAGGTGTTTACAGCACAAAAATCATTACAGTAAATGCAACACATTTCCATTAGTTTTTGACAGGTTTACTAAAGCAGCCAAAGCCTGAATGGACTTAGAGCCAGATATCTTGCTTGATTGCAGAAATTATTTTTTTCTTTTCAGGCCAGGGGCAACAGAAAGCTGTGACTAAGCACAGTTGTGATGTGGAATAGGGAAGGAGGAGTGCAGCTCTGCAAACCATATGACTGTATGCGGCCCAGAGTTTCTGGTGTGCTAAGTGATGCTAACTGGAGTGGAAAAGGAAAGAGAGAGCACT
This sequence comes from Psilopogon haemacephalus, assembly GCA_013396835.1. NCBI lineage: Eukaryota > Metazoa > Chordata > Aves > Piciformes > Megalaimidae > Psilopogon > Psilopogon haemacephalus. The sequence goes on along the minus strand of VWZI01002625.1, from coordinate 550,309 downwards.
GTAGCCCTCCTGATTTTCCACTGCAGTCTGCCCCTAGGAAGAAGCCTGCTGTGATTAATGAGGACTTCTAGCCTCTAGTACTGTTGATTATGTTTATGATTTTATTTTTAATAAACTAATTTCAAAAAGAAGCTAATTGGATACTGCATCCATGCATCCCACTTTGTAGTTAACATATTGGGATGCTTGGACTGGAGCCAACTCTGTATTTTACTTTCTGATTTTTGGAGCATTATGTCATGATGAAACCAGAGAAAGTGTGTAATAGATCCATCCCCTTGTTATCTGTGATCTTACTAGTTCCACAGCTTGCAAATCCTCCAAATTAGGTTCACATATCAGCACTTCAGTAGTCTTCAGCAACATCAGCTTGACACAACATAACAAGCTTTGTGATACTGAAATGAATGGTTGCCCTCTTAGCAGCAGTGGTAGAAACTGGATTTCACTTTCTTTAATGGCTAAGGAACTTTTGTTCAAGTATTACAGGAATTTCTTTCGAACCCTCCCCCTACTTTCTTCTCTCTCTGTGTGTATATCTGTGAATTAAAGTTTGTCAGTGAATGGTCTTTTTCTCTACAAAAAGCTTGAGTCCGCTGAAGTCTGATATCAAGTGGAGAAGTCCTACTGGTCTGTACACAAAAGAACACTGCACATTTACCTCTTCAAAAGTTAGAAAACCATCATTATGTTTTTATAGATAACATCAACTTGATCTACTCATGCATGAGAACTGCGATTAGTATGGTTGATGGCATAATTGTAGGCGTCACTTTCAGGAGGCACACTGAGCACAGGATGAACAATCCTCTTCCTGCAGCCCTTTGCCTCATTTACTGGACACCTCCTAAGCTGTGCAGCAAGCGAGGCGAGGGACTGAAGGACAATGGGCTCATTCACTGCAGAACACTGATTCATTTCTGCATCACCTTTCACTCTGCACAGGGAACGAAATGGAGGGGGTGTCTGTGGAAAAAATAGTATGTGGCTTGTGTAATTAAAGATTCTATCATAGTGTACAAGCGCAAGAGAACTGTAGTGGAGTGCAAAAGGCTTACTTGATTTGCGAATTTCTTAACTGTTGGTGTGTGTAACACTGAGACTGCAGGAAAGGGTCTTTGTGTTGTACACGCGTAGAAGTTGTTCTCTATGTTCATGTAGTACCAACAGTAATCTTAATGTGTAAGGTGAGTGAATTTGAACAGGATATTCCTTGTCAGTAAATGTAGCTTTATCAAAACAGAAATTTTTGTAGGAAAGCTTTTTTTTTTTTTTTTTAATTTCTTCTCTGAAGATTTCACAGAGGATGGAAATATTTCAGAACTGCCAGTGTTTCATTTCTGCCTCAGCAGAAGCTTAGCAATGACATATAGAAATTGTTGCTTTGGATCTTGCATGCTTTTCCTCCCCAATAGAAAAGATGCTGTGCATCTGGACTATGTTTTCCATACTGCATGGCAGTCAATCCCTGGGGATCCAGGCTAGCAGAGAGAATAGATCCTTTTATTTCAATGTAGATTTGACAGATCAGATAAAATATGTTGATACAGGAATAATGAAATAATTCAGCCAAAAAGCTGAAAAAGAATAAAGAGAAAATGTAAACTTTTGTCTTGGTTAGTTATAAAAAACAAATATCAGAAAGTCAGACTTGCCCCTGAGTGGAAAGTTCAGTTTTGATCAGCTGTGCCACTTACAGATTAGGCAAAGCACATAGTTATATTGCAAATTCTGACTTAAACACACCATCTTATTTTTATCTTATTTCTATTTTAATGATTTATTTTCTATTTCAGGCTCTGTGTGTGGTCTGGACAGGGCCTCAGTAGAGCAGAGACTTCAAGACTTGTGCCAAGCTGTGCAATGTTCTGGTGGTCTGATACGGGTTACTGCTATTTTCTATTTTAATAATTGTTTTCTTTTAACATTATAAAGCTGGTAGTTAGTGTTTTTAATTTAACTGCCCATGAAGTGCGAACGATAGGTGGAGCTGGCACAAAGCACGATCTAAAATTAATTAATAGTATTAATAACAGGACTGGAGTTTATTTCCCTGTGGAAAATCCCTTCGCTGAGACTAACCAATAGACTCAGCGTTTGTGCGTATGTGTCTCTATCAGCATCACAAACCTCAATACTTTGTATAGTCTGTTTCCCTTTAAATGCTCCTTCAGACTTGACTTCACATGTCTTTCCTTAGCTCACACTGGTTTTGTAGCAGAGCCAACAGTCTGACAGCACTTTTAAAAAAAGAATGAATGGGGTTCAAGTACCCAAGTAGTGACACACTGTTGTTATGGCTGTTCCCCGTAGGTTTGAGTGCCGAGCAGTCAGCTTTTGGTCATTCACAGAGAACAAACAATTGAAATTAAGATTGTAGGTTTCTTATGAACTGCATCACAATTTGCTTAGTCAAACAGTGAAATGCTTCCTCTAGAAGCATCCCTCCTCTTAATGTCACTGTCAGGAAGGTTACTCCAGTCTGTGTTATTCCAGTCCTACCTGCTCTAGGTGGATTAATTTACAGAGGTCACACTTGTCTCAAATGTATCTGTATCTGGCCTGCACTGTGGTGTGCCTGCTGCCACAGCAGCTGCAGCTGCCTGGGTCAGCATGTCTGAGAAGAGACTTGGGAATCTCATCTAGGACAGGCCAGTGGGCTCTCATTATCCATCCATCTGGACCCCAGATCATTGCAGATATGACATGTGCAGTAAAGGCTGCCACACAAATACGTGTTATGAATTCCACTCATTTCATTTTGAGTTATAGAGGTTTGAATTCACTCTGTTCCTTCATCTACAATAAACAAACACATGTGTATGTGTACACACACAACTGCCATGATATACTGTATTTACCTGCTCACCCACTCACATTCTGATTAGCTTCACTGAACTTGCTCCTATGGAAGTCTATCATTCAGCTCCCACATGCTTCATCTCTGTGTGGTTATTATTTCCACTCTTATTTCACACTGGCCCTTCTGTCTCACTGACTGACTTCAGTGACATTTACAATGTTCCAGAAAGATGATTTCTCTCTTTATCTCTTTGTTAAATGAGTGCCAAGACTATGTGTGGGGGATGAAACCTGACAGTTCAAGAATGGGAAGCAATTATACATCACACACCCTGTAGCTTTTGTATTTATATTTTATATTAACGATTGCTGTGAAATGTGAAGGGAAGCCTTTGAACAAAGAAATATATAACAAGCTGGGACAAGTGTGGTGAGGCAAATGTCCATGTGGAACAAATATTTCTATAAACCAATTCAAGAGCACAGGAGAATTTTTGAGGGACTCATTTGCAGGACATAAATGCTGACCTTATGTAGTCTCTATGTACAGGAACTTTCCTTAAAGTTGTACCTTAAAGTTGTACCGTAAAGTACAGACTAGAGTTACACAGAGTTGTAGAGAGAAAGTTGACTTACAGGTTCACAGATTGCATTGGGGTGGAAGGGACCCTTGGACTCCTGAAGCCTTGTTTGTCTCTGAAACACTGAGATCAGGGATAGCCACACTGTCTGGCTTTGGGCACTCAACTGAAGCACCAGATGAGGACTCACATTTCCAAACTCCTTACATTTGCTCAGTGGATGTAGACTCATCTAAAGACCACTTCAGAAGAACTACCTGACAACTGCCTGCCCGTCTCTAGCCACTGCGGAAATACCAGGAGGAAGGCAGGATCCTAAATCACAGAACACTCTCTGTTTTTCTGAGTCAGAATCGTGTTCCTAAGTGGTGCAATTCTGAAACTCCTTACGGCATGCTTATCACAGAATCACAAAGTATTGGAAGAGACCTCCAGAGATCATCAAGCCCAAGTTCCTTGCCAAGGCAGGATCCCCTAGGGTAGTTCACACAGGAATGCATCCAGGCAGGTTTTGAAAGTCTCCAGAGAAGGAGACTCCACAATCTCTCTGGGCAGCCTGTTCCAGTGTGTTCCCTCACTGTCACTGTAAAGAAGTTTCTCCTCATGTTGAGGTGGTATATTTGTTTTACAGTTGTCTGAAATGGTGAAGGAATGAATGACAGTACAATCTTGATCACCATTTGAAAAAAATCATTACTCTGAGGAGGCTGAGTTTATGTAATGATGTTAGTTATTTAGAAGTTCATATATCATGGGGCACTTTGCACCCTAAACTGGTAACCAGCTTTGTGACTGGATCTCCATTCCCTGGCTCCTTGCTTTTTCCTTAAAATAACCACCTTCTGGTTTCTTGCAACAATGTTTTTTTTTCTTCCTTGTAGGCTTTTTACTTATTTCTAGCCCCTATTCTTTCTTAACCTGTCTCTCCTACTTCCTTTTGCCTTCAGCATGGTGCTTTCTCAGTTAACCACATTTCCTCAGCATCTCTTTGCACTCCTTTTCCAGTTAAGCTGCATATAAATAGGTACAGATTGCCATTCCAGTTGTTTCTCTCTGTAGACATTGCATCTGGTTTCATGTTATATTAAGGTCAGATGCTCTTTGAACTGGTATTGTCTCTTCACTTGTTAGGTACCTGGTGTGTTTTCTCACACTAGAAAAATAATAGGGTCAGTTTGCAGAAATTCCTTTCAAACATTACTGAGTATCCTGTCTGGTAGGAGAGATGAACCTCTTTCTCTACATTTAAATAGCCATCCAAATCCCTTTGTCTCAGCCCTCTTGTGCATTGTTCTGGGAGTTTTCTTCCTGTGGACAGCTCAGCAGATTCACGTGGACCATCTCCAGGTCAGTCTCTAGGTCTTGCTGCTTTACAGCTCCTAGTTAAGAAAGATTATGAAAAAGGGTCATTGTTGTCTCTGTTCCCTCTTGTTCAATTTGGAGGATGTTCTGGCACGCAGTAAGCTTCAGTGAGTCCTGGTGATCTGGCACTGGGTCTGGGCTTTGCTTACTTCCTAACTTAGGCTTATAGGCCAGGAAAATGTTGTAATGTAGTTTCTTCTCCCCAGTTAGTCCTTGGAGATTCCTCCTCTTCAGATTCAACTGCAGACCTTCATATATTATTTTCTCTCCTGTTTTTTAGCTCAGCAGATTTCTTGTAACTTCCTGCCTAACGGGTCCATCTCCTTCTCTTCACTCCTTATATGAGCATGAGGTCATGGTGAGGTTGTTTACTCGTAAGTGTGCTTCCAGAAAGCCTTGTCCTTTTAGTTTGTAACCTTTTAAACTCTTGCAGGACTTTAAACATTTTCAGTTCATTTAATTCTTTTCTTCTGAGTTTTCAGTTTGTGTGATTAATCTTTATTTATCCATGTGTGTATTTGAGTGCTTCACAATTCTTATGCAAACACAGAACCCAAGAAATAAATATGTTGTACAAAAGGTAACTGGATAGGGTAAGAAAGGGTAACTTCAGTTTTAGCCTAACAAAGAAAAAAAAGGAGATGTGATCAGGACAGGAAAGCTCCAAGGAGCAGAAGCTGGGCACCTGCTCTTTGAGTATTTCGGGTTTGGGATTGATTCAAAAGGATAGCATTATAAGATTGTCACACCAAAGTCTGACACTCCTGCTCTTTTCTTACATCTATATATTTGTGATCACAGTTGACAGTGGGTACAAAACTACAATTTCATATTAGAGTCTGAGCTTAGAAAGTATCTTTTTGTCTCTTCTGTGTTCAAGAAAGTCTAGACATGGTGATAGTAATTTAGAAAATTTGGGGTACATCAATGGGAAAATGTTCTCTGATTGGAAGAATATTATCTAAAACTTTACCAAAGGTTGAAGTGTTGAAAGATAATGGAGGAGAGACTGTCAAAGCATGCTAAACAACCCTAACTCTCTCAGCTTCTAACCACAGGGGAGGTGTTCCAGCCCTCTGATAATCTTTGTGTCCCTTTTCTGGACCTCCTTGAGCAGGTCCATGTCTCTCTTGTGCTGAAGGCCCCAGAGTTGGACACAGTACTGCAGATGAGGTCTCACCAGTGCAGAGTAGAGGGACAGAATCATCTTCTTCAACCTACTGGCCACACTTCTCTTGATGCAGCCCAAGCTGTGAGTGGCTTTCTGGCCTGTGAGAACATACTGATGGCTCACACTAAGGTTGTTTTTTTTTAAGTCCTTCTCCATAGGGTAGCTCTCAATCCACTCATTGCCCAGCCTGTGTTTGTGCTTGGTATTGCCTTCACCCGTGTTCAGGGCATTGCACTTGTCCTGTCCAAAGTTCATGAAGTCTGTACAGGCACACTTCTCAAGTTTGTCAAGGTCCTTCTGAGTGGTACCTCTTCCCTCTAGTGTGTTGACCACACCACACAGCATGGTGTCATCATTAGACCTTGAGTGTGCACTTGATCCCACTCTCCATGTTGATGACAGAGATGTTAAAGATCATCGATCTCTATATGGACCAGTAAATGAGGGATTCATCTTCTCTCTGAAACAGAGGAAATATCTGATGGCCAGAATCATGATTAGTACAATTTATTTAGACTTCAGTGGGCCACACCTAAAAAAAGTTTTGGGGATTGCAAAATTCTTTCACTTCTCCCAAATTAGGTGAAAAACTTAATTTTGAGAAACAAGAGAAATAAACTCACTACCTCTACCCTTTCACTCTGATACCGGTTTGGGGAAGGGGCCTGTAGGCTGATAATTACATTGTTTGAAAAGCTGAAGTCTTTTTTAATTAAAATATGTATCAAATAGCTTCCTACTTTCTGGAAATAATTTTCCTTTTAAAAAAACATTAAACTGTTTCAGGAAATAAGCTGAACTTTATAGTTCTACCTTCCTACTGAGAAACCCATGATAGAAACAAAAAATTAATTGCTAAGTAAGCATCAGCAATTCCCATTGCTCATAGAACCAAATAGTTTTAGTATTATCTTGTCAGTGCTGCCATGGTGTCATATAGCAGATCTTGACTGGATCTGTTCTTCTTTTCTTTTCAGATATATATTGATATGTTTAAAGATATACTCACAGAAAGCTCTTAGCTGCATTCTTTTCATGAACAGTGTATTAGGTAGGATCTGTGCTGTAACCTCTCCTAGCCAGAGAGACTACTGCATAGGCTGCTCAGAAATATAATGATGTGTTTGCAGAGTGTGTGCATAGCACTCTTCCTCCACTTCGTTAGATCAAGTCATAGTATTTAATCTCTTTGTACACTTTGGGTTGTGCAAGAAGACCAGAGACTGTTTTGTACATTGCCAGCACCTGGATTTGTAGACCAGACTGAATTCTAGAAATTCAAGCCAGAGCTCCAGTGTGTGGTACTGAGTCTCCAAACCACAGCCAGCACAGGACAATGCCATCCCACATGGTGCAATGTAAACTGAAAAAGGATTTTGAGGGATAACAGCAATCTTTCTTATGAAAAATGTGACGTGTGATAGCGCAGATTTTAATAATGGGAGGACTCTGCCACTAGGGGCAATTCTTACTGCTGAAAATAACTTCTGCAGGAAAACTTTCAGGACATAGGGAGAGAGTGACTATGAAGATTCTCTTCACGTTTTCTTAAATGACAGTGGCCAGCAGATGGGATTTCTGAAACTGGAGTGAGGAATATTTGGGAGAATGAAGGCAGTGGGGAGAAAAAGCCTGAATGATTTGTCTGGAGGACTTTGCAAAATTCTAAGACTCGATGGATCTATTAATAAGAAACTGAGAAATGCTTGCTGATATGAAATATGGATTAATATAACAGTAGTGACTTTTGACTTATATTCTCATATATAGTCAGTTCCTATGTTATCTTCTTTTTTACTGATTTATGAACATCAGTGGATTGAGTTACTTTACACCCAGACTCTATCAACTGCCCTTTTGTTTCTTGAGTTTTCTAAGTGATAGTATAACACAGAACCACATTGAAACTGCTTTTCTAGTGGCAGGTGGAATTAACTGGGACATGCCTACTCTAATCCCTGCATTTATATTTATTGGTCCTGTAGCTGTGAATTAGAAAAATCTTACTTGCAACAAAAGTAATACAAATGAGGTGACTTGAAGCATACTGATCACATGCACAACTAGTTAAAGAAGATGAAGTTCATCTTTTCCAGAGCCTTAAACATCACTCTTAGCACAGGAGTATTCTCTTAGGAATTCTTACATCATACAAATTCCCTAATGCTTTAATTAACCATTATCAAACTATGATCCAGATTACATTTAAAAATACAGAACAGGACCTTTGGTTCCCATGTTTCCAGCTCCTACTTTAACCAACATGAGTTTGAGGATATTCAGGGATTTCCAGCATCAGATATGCTGTATGGCACTTACTTTTCTTTCCCACAGGACTCTGAATAAATGCTAATTAAAATTAAGCTATAACATTCAACATTTTGAATATGTATATACATATTTTTTCCCCAAATATACTTTTCTTCTGGATAACCAATGTGAATGCAGACTTATTTCCTGCCTAACTTACTTTCCCATGCCTGCATGTTTTCTTCTTTTTTGTCCTTTTCTGTATGAAGGAAAGAAATAGTTTTGTAGAAAGCTGAACCCACAAAATCCATTGGGTATTGTTCCATACTAGAGATTGCAAGGCATATTGTGCTAGCCATGGGACGAGTACTGTACTAATTTCTTTGAGATTCCTGTTGGAATCTGGGAATTGTGCTCATTGTAGTAGTACAGAAGAGCCTTAGAGCAGAACTCCCAGAATGCTTTCCTGAGTTCTTGCTATCCTGCTGCGCAAGGTTCTTTATGCCACTGGTTTCACCTGGAAAGGTAATGCAGTAAGTCCTGATGTCTTAAAGCTATACCAAAATGCTAATTCATTAGGCCTTTCCATTGGTACCAAAAGCTAGCCAAAGTCTAGTATTGTTATCTGGAACATGAGAAAGGAATCTTTCTGACTATGCTCCGTTTTGGCTTACCCATAAATTTAAAACTGATTGCTAACATGTCTCAAACACACACATCAGCCTTTCTGCTCTTCATTGGCTAACATGTATTAATTGGAATTAATGATTCCAATAAAGTGAGCTAAGAGTCAAACATGGAAATGTAAAGGAAGGCTAAAGTTCAGGCCTTGTATGAGTATTTATACAGCAGTAGTGGCTACAAAGCTGATTAGCTCAGGGCATTAGGTCCTTAATGAAGGGAAAAGTTTGAACTGGATGACAGAGAAGAGAAGAATGATGTGATATTTTAGTGTTCAGTAGGGATTAGGTCTGATTTTGAGACTGGTCTCAAACTTCTGGTTAACTGATGCTGTAAACTCACTTTTATGTAAGGCTGCAGAATGTGCTCTCCATAGTTGTGGAGACAGAGGTAATGGGGAGTACAAAAAGCACTTAAGTTTCTCACAGAACACTTTTGTGTATCTCAGCATAACTTTTTCCTTGAAGCCCAGGCCAGAGTTCTCACTTTGCAGTTTCTTGGAAAGTACTGCATGGAGTCAGATAGGGGTTATGGCATTTGTAACCCTAAATGTCATTCTTAGTAACAATTTCCAGTTGCTGACAAAGGCAAAACACCACACAGTTGCTCCATAAACAAATATTTATGTGTAATACATGGAAAGTGTAAACAGCTTTTACTGTGTTTCTTAAATAATTTCTCAATGTGATCAAGAAGTTAACCTACAAGTGTTTCTTCCTGAACAGCCACATGCAATCTGTTGTTATTACCATGTACACTCACAGGATTAAAGATTGCCTCGTAACATTGACTTATGATGTAAAGATGTAAAGAATCAGTACTACATTTGGATTTCAGTCCTTTCATAAATGTCTATAAGGACTTTTTTTTTTTTTTTTTCTTCCCTTGTGTAATCTTCACTTCAGAAAATATTTCAGTCTGTGTGGCCTGGAATACAGAGGTGCAACTTGAAAAAAAGTGGGGTTTTTTTTGAAAGCTGGCAGAAAGATTTTTATTGCTTCTCAAGCCTTTCCAAAATGCTTCTCTTGTCAGCACAGAAAGGTTTGGCGGAATCTTACAACTCGATGAGTTCAGCCCTTTTTCATGACTTGCTTGCATCGACAAAGAAAAAAACCCAAGTATTGCCAAACCTGAGCACTCAAACTTTATGAACTGCCCTTCAAAAATTCAGCAAACTGTTTTAAAATTAATGAACTTAAAAAAAAAAAAACAAAACATTAAAGCATTGAAGAGAAAGGTCTTTCCATCTGCTCTGTGATCATTGACCATTTGAACTCATCGTTTAAAACTTTTCTCTGCAGCCAATACAAACCTAAAGCTATTTAAAAGGGGAAAATTGCACTTAAATTCACGTGTCTTTGCAAGATTTCAGAAGCTGGGCTTTTAGAAATACCACCAAGTAACAGCAGACTTGCCGTAAAATGACCATAACTGCTGACATTGAAAGTGTGCAATCCGCAGCAACAGCATTACAGGTTTTGGGATGTGGGTTGACAGTAAGATCATTCTTTATCATGCAGTATATCCCCTAGCCAAGACCCTTGAGCTTCCAGGAACACCTGAGCATATGACTAGAGCTTGGCAGAAAGCAACAATCCCACTTCACAGCATGTTTAGCTATTTCTACGTTTAGTTTCATTCATGCAAAACTAAATTTAGACTTGCTCTTTGAAATACTGTGCTCATCTTCAGACAGCCATGAGATGCGGTGTCCTTCACTCCAAAGAGCTTTGAGTAGAGTAGTCAAGAAAGCTTCACTGCACTGTAGTTTACTAAGAAAATGGTCTTTTGTCAAAATGGAAGCTTTTAGGTCTGTTTGGTTGCTTTTGGGGAGAAACAGGTAAAAGGAAAAAAAAGTATTTGTGGACCAGGCTGGAAAAAAAATAGATGGATCCCAGTCAACTTTTTTTGTTATTATATGAAGAACTGTTCTTTATATCAGAGCAAAGAATATGAACTTCTGATGTCCCAGGGTTTTGTAAAGACAGTTGAATTCCTCCAGCACAAATCTGCCACACACATACAAATTTGAGAAGCTTTGTTTTCATTCCAATATGGAAAAGACTTTAATGTGTGTCTGGGAAAAAAAAATAGAGAGAAAATAACAAAAAAACTAATTTGTTCTGGAGTCAGGGAAGTCTTCCCATTCTGGATCCTGTGGGACAGGGAATGTGGGAGTAGGGATCCTGCAGCTACTTCTTCTGGCTCCCAGTTTGTCTGTGGCGTGTTTATACTGGTCTGGATGTAAATACAGCTGAAAATGAAGACCAAGGTCTCCTCCAGAATCTAGCTGGTATATGGCACAATACTGACATATGTGAATTATATCTTTATAAATATACTGATATAGACTTCTCTCTTTCTCCCCCTCTTCATATACACTGAAATATACTTATGCATATAAACTTTAAGAATTTAATTTTGACAAATCTCAACTGAAGAAAAACTTCCTTCTCAATTTTTTGTGACTTAATCTGTTGCTGACCAGTCTCCTGCCTAACTCAGCTGTAAGCCTCTGAGGGTCTAAGAAATGCTAACCAGCCTTGCCTGCATTGCTAACTGATTTAGGAAAGGCTCCAAAATGTGTGTGTCTAATTAATCTACACTTTTCTGGCTGAAGCCTTCACTTCTGCTGTCTGCATCTATGCAGTCACATGTTCAAAGAGCATGTTTCTTCTCTCCTTTTTTAGAAATAACAAAATGTTGACATTTGACACATAAGTTGTACAAATAACAAAGAAGCTGGATGTGTGTGTTTTTGAAAAGCACCAGTGTTGCTTTTCCCTCTCTTTGGGAACCTCCCTGAAAATTTGACTTAGTTCCAATTTGTTCAACAATTGGCAAAGACATAATTCCCAAATTTCCCTTTCCATCTCTCCCCATTGAATAATATCCCACTTCCCCTGACATGTCTGCTAAGTTTTCTGGGAATCTTTATACAGAACACAATAAACTCAATATTTTCAAGATGAAAATCCACAGCAGCTTTTCATCTGCCAGCCTCTGACCACCAGGTCTTCTTTTCTTTTTTTTCCTGTTCAACACCAACATTAATGTCAACCTTTCCCTTCCTTTGTCTGCATGAGTTGTTATTTACATGCATCCCACACATCCAGACCCTCATGTATTGTTTCCCTCTGCTCAGTCTTCAGTCTACATCCCTTTCCCTTTGTCCTCAATTGCCAAGATTCTGGTTCATTCTGTGCTTATTTCATATCCTAACTGTGTTTCGTTTCCAGTTTACCCCTCCACACAGTTCCAAGTTCCATTAAATCATTACGTATAGCTCCTGAGAAATCCTTCTTGTACTTGTTCCTGACCATGCAGGAGTAGAAGTCAGGTGAAGATGTGAAACTCAAGCTCTTCTTTTTCCACATTCCACATTACTGTTGCTCAGTTGTCTTCTCCTTTCCCATATCCCAAAGCTTGTTCTGAGCAGTTTTACAGAGGTTACCCTTTCAGTTTTCTCATTCCCACTTTAAAGTATTCTGCTTCACAAAATATTTCTGCTTATCTTGCATATTTGGCCCTGTGTAATCATTGCTGCTAACTTACTATATAGATTAAATTTTTTATTGTATTTTAGCACAGCCAATGACATCTATTTATACAGAACTCAAGTACTTAGCTCTTAATTACCAGACTGCATCTATCACCCATCCATCTCTCCATCCAGAGGCACTCTGTAGCAGTCTTTTGCCAATGAGAAACAGTCATTCTTTCTTCTTTCTTTATGTATCCTCCAAAAGGAATAAGTGATTTATCTATACCAAACACACTTTTTACAGCTGGAATTACATTGCTCTTTAGCTATTACACCGTCCAGCGAAATGACCTATGAGGCTATGTCATTTCATCTCCCAAAAACAATAATGGTTTATGCCTGCTCAACTGCTATGCTTTGTGGCCTTAATTCCTAGGAAGAACCCTGGAATCTCTTTTCTGAGGTTAGCAATGCCCTCTTGCCTGATTTTAAACAGCAATAATTGGAAAGGCACATGTACCAGCTTCCAGTTTATAAGAGTTCATTATTTGAAATCCCCTGAGCTCCTCCAATTAGAAAACAACTTTTTGACTTAATATCCTTCAATTGTTAAAAACTTGCGTCACTGAGAGATCACAGTGAAACGTAAAGGTCCCAGCACATTGGTACTTGATTGTGAGGGGATGTGATTGTTCCACATTTAGACTGGAAAGGGTTAGGAACTCCGCTTCCCAATGTGCTTAATGAATGAAAGGAAAATTGGACCCTTGAGCCAGAGGCAATGACCTAACTGAGTGAAAAATGTTTGCAGGTTAACAAGGGCAACTGTTCCTTGCTATAATTCCCACTGGAGGTGAATGACAAAAAAGGCCAATAAAGCTCAGACTTTGGATTATTTATTAACCTGTTTTCTTCCTAGAAGAAAAGACCTTACTGTAGATCTTGGAAGACAGAACTGGAAAAAAAAAAAAAACAACCACACAACAAAACAAGCCTGCCCTTTTACAAAGGGTAAATTAATGACCATGTGCACAGCTTAAAGACAGTCAGGTGTAATGATTAGTATCCTTCTACTCCCTGTGATGGCTCAGATTTTTAAAAGGCAACTTCGCTGTGACTCAAACACAAGGAGAGTAAAAATAAAATTGTGATTAAACGACACTAATTTAAGCCATGTTAGAACAAAATGTAGCTGGAAATGACATATAAGCATTTCTGACACTGAATCAGAGAAATGTGTTTTATGTCTTGTCTTTACAAGCAGTGCTTCCCAACATGCTGACACAGCGAATCTGTTGCTTTCCTACAAGTACACAGAAACTAGGGTGTGGTGGGATAGCCAAATGTCCTGATGCAGACTGAAGCCTCTCGACTTGGAAGCCATGCGATTCACTTCTCGCCCCAGAGGGCTGACTTGGTTTCCAACCTAAACCGTTTGCCATGAAGTGACGGAAAGATTCCTGTTGTCTTCACTGAGATCAGGTCTGGAGCCTGACACACAGGCGGTGGAAAGAAATTGCAGGGTAAGTGCAGAGCAATGCAGAGCAAGCTTAAGACTGGTAATAACCAGGAGAGCAGCTGTCAGACTACCTTTACCAAGAAATCAAAGTGATGTCTTTTCAGGAAACGTTGTGGACTAGTCAGAAGAGAAGGGAACAGCACAATCCAACGCTGAACTGTTTCAGGGGGCTTTGTATTGTATTAGTTCCTAACAGAATATACAAATAGCATATTGCTTCCTGTATCTGAAGTGCCAAAAATGAGACAGTTGCAAGCATTCTGCAAACCATATGTCTGAATTGGTCTGAGTCTGAAGCAAAAGGAAGGGATACACATTTACATAATGCAACTCTGCAACACAGGTCTGATACCTTTAATATCTAGATGTGCTTTCAGTAATGGGAGCTGCATTTGGCTTTCATATTAAATCAAACCAGCATTTTTCAAAGTGCTTTTTCCTCACCCTGTTGTGTACCTGCAAATGAAAAGGTGACCCTGTATTTCTTTCTTGCTTTTCTCTCTGAATGACAGAACAGCCTTCCTACTGAGATCGCTTCCTGAAAATGTATGATTGAATTTGTATGGTCTTGAGCTGTGTGTTTGCAAGTTTAATTGCCTTCAAAATGGCTAGACATTTTATATTTAATTATTAATTCTTAGCTAAAGAAAATACGAGAGAAGCAGAGCTTTGCTTTCTATCCTAATGACTTCTAAATGCTGCAGGTACCTTTGTAAGAGATATAACTTCAGCTGGAGTTGTTAATATTTTAAAGATGGATTTTATTTCTATAAATTAAGATTAGTTTAAAATGCGGGGTGTTCAAGCACTAGACAGTGATTTATTTATTTATTTATTTTAAATATTATTTGGCCTATACTATTTTTCTTAACTCGATTCTTAAGCTGAACTTGCATTTTATGCAGTACCTGTGTCAGTCAAACAAAATGTCCAATGGCATCTGCTAGCAATGAGCACATGGACACTTCCTTGTTTGGGAATCTGTATGTAGTTTTCTGCTCCCTTACCTAAACCAGTAAGCACCTGAATTCTCAACAGCCTTTTGAGAATTAAAAAAGGCTGCTGCTCAGCAGTTGTGGTAGACTGTGAGATTTGAAACAGGGCAATCCAAATGTAGAGAGGGTATCTGTGGTTGAGTTGGACCCAGAATCTCTGATGACTCCATAACTCATGTTGCCACCTTCACATAGACATCTGCTCTGTTCTGCAGGGATTCACCTTTAGGAAATGAGTTGCTTGCAGGAAGGCATCATCTCTTCTGTGTTTTTCTTGCCATGGAGGAGGGAAAGCAGTAGTCATTAATAGTCTTGGAATGCTGTTGGAGATCCTGAGTGCTGTATAACTGTAGTATAAAAATAGTTGTCTCTGTTGCAGTCAAGACTGTCTCTATTGCAGGTAGTAAAGCACTTGCCTTCACAACTGAGTGGGACTCAAGGCCATTGCCTCTCATCCTATCACGTTACTTGGGAGAAGAGACCAATCCCCACCTCCTTTCAGGTAGCTGTAGAGACTGATAAGATTTCCATCAGCCTTCGGACTAAACAACTGCAGTTTCCTCAGCCACTTCTCATAGAATTTGTCCTTTAGACCCTTCCCCAGCTTTGTTGTTCCTCTTTACACATGTTAGTAATACAGGACCTGCCTTTCAGAAATCAGTGCTGACTGGGCAGGTGCTTTCAAGAAAGCATGATTGAGAGTCTTTGCCCAGGAGTGGCTGGCAGTGATGCTCCTGGAGATTCTTAGTTCTTAGATACGATCTTCAAAGTTATCCCTAGCATCACTGAATTAGTAGTTATTAGAGGAGTTTCTCATAGCCTGGGGCCTGGTTCAGCTGTAGGGAATTCCTCTCACTATAAAGTTGTAGATACTACAAAACCTTTCTCCTGTCCTCTCTTTCTGCAGGGCTAGTGCTTCCAAGTTGGGTACCTAACGTCTTTATCCTGCCTCTGTCTAGACAAACCAGACCTATTTCTGGGTTTAAAAGGAAATTGAGTGAAAACTTGCCCATTGTTGCTGAACACTGGCAGCAAAGATTCATCTCTTGTTTCTTTATTGGGTATTCTAGGGAACTGTAAAAGTCTGCATAGTGGATCTTTTTATTTTAAAAGAGGGGACAATAAATCAAAATAATTAAAATAAGAAAATAACAAAGGAGAGATAAAAAGAAACTGGTGAGTAATATCTAGATTGGTAGAAAAATGCTTCTTTGGGAAAGAAGCCAAATTACTAACTATAAAAAAGGTAGGGGGGAAAAAAAACCTTTTGGTACCATGAAAAATTCATGAGTGAGTAGGAGGTCAGAACTACAGTGACTTGTAATTCAGTTCAGTTTGTATTGAACCTGGATATGAACTTCTGAACTTGATTTTCTACTACGTTCTAGTCTGGGGTATTGGTAAAAAAATTCTAATCATGAAATATATCAGTTTGCCTCTGAGTTCTATGGGATATACAGATATACTGTAAAGAGATTGGAGAAGCTTGCTCTTCTCAGTTATCATTTAGAGCTTTTTATGACTGTGTACTTATCTTTTTATGTTCCTCTATATGTATTGTTTAGTGCTTTAAAAATTTTTCTTTAGAGTCCTTCAAAGATTTTTCCTTCAGGGACATTTTTCTCTGTTAGATTCTAAATAGGACTAAATTTAATTCCAGTAAAAAGTTAAGTTCCTTAATAAAATACAAATTCTGGGCACAGAATTTTTGTTTCATTTCTGTTTTATTCTTTAACTCAGTTTTTGTAGGCAGCCATACTACCACTTGACTACCACTTTTAGATGTTCTGCAGGAGAAAGAAAATTGGGAACGCAGTGGAGTTTCAGAACGTAACCCATGTGTAGTAAATAAAGGTTTTGTAATTTTTCCAACAAAAATGAAATCTTATTTTCTTTACTGGGTACTTTTCCCAGGCAAATAGTGTCTAAACCAAATAGGCCATGAAAGTTCACTTATACAGAATTCCATAAAGGTGTTACCATGACCCTAAAAGCCCACTTAGACACTAGTGTGTTTCACACACTATCTGTAAATCTCACAAATGTTGCTATACACGCTTGCATTCACATCATCATTGGCTATGATCTTCTCTCATAAATTAAGTAAGGTTGAGTCTTGTCAGTTCTTGGATAGGAGGCCTCCAAGGAAAACCCAGATGGTGCAGGCATTGATAGTGATTCAGTGGGAAGACCACCTACTGTGTTAGTACTCATATTTCTTCTGGATCGAGAGCGCTATGTTTGGAAGGATGTTGCTGCTTTTTTTTTCCCTGAGGTTAAAAATTAAGAACCTGACCAAAACGAAGTACTTCAAACCATCACAATAGTAATCCTATCACAGAGTAGAGTGGTGGTTCAAATATTGCCAGCTGAAATCAGAAAACAGTTACACTTCATTGAAAGTGTCTTTTCCCCTTTTTTCCCTAATGTATCTCTTCATTCTGCACCTATCCACCTCTGTGCAATATGCACTGATAACTGAGAGGAGAGTGCGTTGAGGAACAATACTGGATTTCTACTCACAGTCAAGAGCAATGGTCACAGATGTGCTCAAATATAAGACTACTTCCACTTCAACTTTGCAGGATGCATGCATCAAGAGCAGCATGACAAAGCAGCAACATAAAGGAATGAAGCCTTATGAGAAAGGAAGTTATTTTGTGAAAGATTGCTCTCTTCCAGGGCCTTGCATGAGTCTTGAGTTCTTGGGCATCACTCATTTCTACCCTGACATCAGATGAATCGTAGAATCATGGAATTGTTTTGCTGGAAGACATCTGTAAGATCATTAAGTCCAACCACTAAACCAGCACTAAACTCTCCATAAGCACCACAGCTACACAGCTTTTAAATATCTCCAGGGATGATGACTCCACCACTTCCCTGGGCAGCCTGTTCCAGTGCTTGGCAGCCCTTTCCATGAAGAAATTTGTCCTGATCCTACCTAAACCTCCTCTGGCACAACTGGAGGCTGTTTCCTCTTGTACTATTGCTTGTTACTGGGGGAACAGACTGAGCCCCAACCTTGCTCCAGTCTGCTTTCAGGTAGTTGTAGAGAGAAAGGTCTCCCCTCACCTTCCTTTTCTGCAGACTAAACAACCCCAGTTCTCTCAGCTGCTCCTCTTAAGAGCTGTTCTCCAGCCTCTTCATCAAACTATAGCACAAATCCTCTTATGGCTGTTAGCTCGTCCATTAACTCCCATTGGCTGAAGTCTGCAAAGGATCTCAGTGTTCCAACCCTGTTGTTTGTCATGAGGTTGATGATAGGATAGTGCCAGATTTTTTTTTTTTTTTTTTTCTGATTTACTGCTTTGGCTTTGAAAGAGAAAACAACATATACGCAAGCAATATTAAGTAATATTTTTGTGTTTCTGAACTTTTCAAAATTTGGGGTGTACCAGAACTGAGGCTGCAGGTAATTTGTAGTGATATCTGCTGATTTCAAAGATTTCCTTTGGTGGTGGGGAAGGAAAAGTTGCTTTGATGGGGAAGCTGCAGAGTACTTGCCCTGACAGATTTTTTAAATTATTATTTTTTTCCAAATCATTTCTACATGAGTCAAACTGGTCTGCCAGCTCTAGCCAGGTCTATATTTCTGTTATTTCTGAAGAAAAATTTATATGGTGATTTCCCCTGAGCTTATTGGGGTATTACCCTAATTATTACACTGAATAATGCCATTGTGAAATCTGAGAATCAACACAGATTCTTTCTTCAGAACAATACTGAGCTGGGTACCAGAATATGACATGAAGTCACATCTTTACGTGAGGAAAATGGACATCTACTAAGAATATCTCAGTGAAACAAAGACCCTAAGAAAATATAGTATGAGAACAACTAGTGCAAGATAGTAATAGTCATTAATATATTTTAATTGAATTGAATTAACACTGCTCCGGCAGCAATATCAAAAGCTGTGGTTTCCTATGACACTTCAATGTGCTTTCACTGTCAAGAGGTATTTGAGTGCCTGCAAGTAATTCACTGCCTAGGATGTATCATTAAAAGTACTTGAGGTTGGTACAAAGCTTTAGGTATATTTCTTAGAAGCTGAATGTCACTGGAGTAAACTTTGTTTCTTCTATGTTGCATGTTCTGCTTTTTTCACTGTTAATGAGTTTCCTTTTATATCCAGACTTACCAGCAGACTATGAGGTCATTCAAGGGCTGTTGAAGACAGTGTCCAAATGAAGAGTTGTGGTTCCATAATGTTAGTAAATTGGGAGTAATCCACCTATAACTTCAGTCTGTTCAGGTAGAATATCCAGCTGAATATGAAGCTCTTCTAGAACTTTGAGTTTTGATTCCAGATTTGTTAAGTCTTTCTACCTCTGGAAGATTTAAAAAAAAAATAGACTGTGACTGTAGAGTCAGCAGAGGAGCTGACTTTCAAAAAGTACATCCATGTGAAAAGGAATTAGAATGAATTAAAAGCTCTGATGGGAGGGTAAAAGTAGGCACACTGTATATGGCAATCCTCAGATTCTCTCCTTTTTCATTTCTTGGTGAGATGCCTATCTACTCTTGACAGAAATAGGTTCACATGAAGGCTAGAATTTTCCAAGTTGATGAAAGACTCAGAATATTGACTGATTTTGCATGTACCACATTAAACATTGTTAAACATTGCCTAATATTCAGAAAATGCTCAACACCTCTTTTATGAAAACTCATTTCCTTTGTGGCAGGCCCATAAAACTATTGGTCACCTCAGAACATGGAGATCAGTCTTCTTTCCCACCAGCAGAAAAACTGCAGCTGGGCAGAACTGCTATTACTTCTATAACTTACCAAGGACATCAGAGCTTGGCAAGGTTTCACTGCGTTCACTTTCTTCCCCCAGTGATACATAACAGTTCTGTCCTCCTTTGAAATATAGCCACAGTTTAAAGTGCTCCGAGGCAACTGAGTTAGTTCAGACTGAGAGCTACCTCCAAGCTTAGACCCTTTTCTCAACCCCACTCTTCCCTCCTGGCATCTGTAGTTTTCTCTTCACAAAAGCACCTCTCCATATTGCAGTGGTTAGCTGCTTCTGATTTTGTATGCAGTTATCATGTGAGGTAGCAGATTCCCTGGCCCACAGGTTATGTAATTTTATAACCTTAAAAGGTAAATTATTGCTGTATTTCTGGTGCTCCAAAAATAAGTAAGTGGGATATTTACAGAGTAAGATCTGGATATGATCTTTGCTTGAGTTTTTTATTCTGCCTGTTGCTCCCCCGTGCTTCCATGCCTCTAGACTGACTCAGTTTAATATCCAGCCCAGATATACTGCCCTCTCCAAGCTTCTGGCAGCCACTGCTATCTGTCACACAGGAAAATTGTCCTGCATTTTTTGGTGGAGAAATAAAAAGTTATTGGCATAGGTAGTCTGGAAGACAGAACAGCTTTCTTACCCAGTGAGGTATTACTCTGTTTCAGAAGCATCTGAGGGGGAGTCAAGCCTAGTCCACACATATGTTCAATTTCACATGGTGTGTTGAGGCCAAAATTCAGGGCCAGCTGCTCCTAAGTCTTTGGCATGTGCTTTTCTTTAACCACGTTGAGTGCTGCCTCTGTGTATGTGCTTGCACGGTTGTGGCCTCAGCTTCAGAGCCATATAATATGTTTCTTAGCCTCTCAGTGCCTTTTTTTTCTTTTTTTACATAAAAGAAAATAACGTCATTTGGAGTTAAGTCTAGAAAAGTGGTTCGCTGTCTTTTGGCTTATTAAAAAGCAGTAGTACCAGAAAATATAATGTGACAACTACTGCCTGACTTTTGCATCTATATGGGATAGAGTTTAATATCGTTTTAAAAGTTAGACAATATAGGAAATGAAGCCTCAAAACTCATGTATTCTCGTTGCATGTAAACTGGTACTTCTTTGTCACACATGAGGACAGACACTAAAAACAACTTTATAAAGTATTTATGAGGTTTTGATTTACCACAATTATTTTCTCTGGCTTTTAGAGTCTCTGAATAGTATCTTAATGCTAGATCATATTTTCTGACAACAGAACACCAGATACACTGTAATGATTTGGCATTCAGCCTTCTGGAATCGAGGCCAAAGCTGGCTAAATAAATCTTTTCCAATAGCAAGGAGCAATGATTGCATTGTAAACTCTGGATAAATCTGTGATATTACAGAAAGCAACTGTTTTGCAATAAATTGACTTGGGAAAAAAAAACCAAAAAACACAAAACTCTATGGAAAAAAATTTTCTCATACTGAAAAGATGCCAACATGGCATAATGCTACCAGAGTCTTCCATACTGTTGCAACTGAACATTTTAATAATGTGACAGAAAGTTATTTTTGGTGAGTTTTTTTATCTTATTGATTATTACACTTGAGGTTGGGTGAGAATCCCAGAAGGGAGTCGTATTTATTAGAAATGTTAACTTCATTAATAACATCTAAAACACATTGAGGTTCCTAGTAGTCATTTCTACACATGGTTGAAAATAAAGGCAGGTGGTCTGTGAAATAGTTTGGGCTCATGCTATATGAGGTTTCTGTCATGAGAGGCAAAGCTTGGAGTCGCTTTGTATTCAGCCGGAGACAGTGGAGTAAAATACTCACCAGCTGCTAGTGGTGGTCTTAGAGGCGATACAAGAGATCAGGGCTGTTGTGTTAAACATCCTGCACGTGTGTAGACAGACATCATCCTCACCCAGAAGAGCTCATAATTTAAAATACAGATCCCTCAAACCTGGTGGAAAGGGAAGCAGACGTTAAAGAGAAGCAACTTATGGAAGCCACAAAATACTGCCAGTGGCAGCAGTAGACAGAGGAGCGTTCCCAGGGGCTGAGCCCCACGGCGTGAGCTGTGACTTTCAGTCTGTGGGAGGGTGGCTTGGTTTGTTTTCCCTTCAAACTTTTGCGCGTGCAAAGATGCTGTGGAAATATTGACACCACCGTGCAGCCGTACAGGTCCTTCCAGCAGCTCTCTGTGTGTGTTAGACAGAAGAAACAAGAGGGCCCCACGGTGCTCCCCAGGTCAGGGCCTGAGAGCGGAGGGGCAGGTGCCCTCTGTGACCCCCTGCTGTAGCTCTTCTTGAGAAACTACCTCGGGTTTGCTTTAAAAAGGGCCAGAACCAGCTGAACAAATTTATGGCTGTTTGGTGTAGCGTTTCCATGCAGTTCAGGTTAATAGTTCAGTTACAGTGCAAAGCCTAAATTCATGTTCTCCAGCCAGTATGAACTCTGCCTCAAAATAATAATAATAACCACAACAACTCTAACAAATATACTGTTATTATTATTATTATTATTATTATTTTCCAACCTGAACAATTCTATTATTATTATTGTGATTGTGATTGCTCTTATACCACGATATAGTTTTAAAAACCCCAACATACAGTCAAAGATTGCATCCACAGTTGTGTGGAAAGGACAAAGCAGGATGCAGAAGCCATCCTGAAGTGTAAAGAAAGCTTTGGATGGCTCATGAAGCCCTGCCAGGGCAGATTTTAACTCCTCAGGCTTTCTTAGGACCCTTTGCTTTTCCCCTTGTGGCTGCTGCTGTAGCTGCAAGAACATTCAGACTGAAAGGACACCTTGCCCGGGCTCCCTTCATTGCCTTTGCCACGGGGCTGTGGCAGCACAGGGTGCGCAGCTCTGGGTGGGCAGTTGGAGGGCAGTGCCCAGCCCCGGCCCGCTGCAAGGCTCAGGTCCCGGTCCCGGTCCCGAGAGCAGCCAGCAGCAGGGAATGTTGCAACGGGAGCTCGGCAGGGCTGCAGTGCGCACAGGCATGCGGGGAGAGGAGCCTTGGAGCATATCCAGAGTGAAAATCTTAGAGTCTTAGCAGCTGAAAGAGGTCAAACGCTTGCCCTTAGATTGCAATGCATCTGGCATGCCACCCAGGAGTGTGTCAGGGCAAGACTGGCACTGTGGCCTTCCAGGGAGCATGAGAAAATGGTACAATTACAGCTGTAATCTTCCCGTGTTACCACCTTCGGTTTCAGCAGCCCTCACAACCCATCTGAAATGTAGTGATGGCCCAGCATGATGCACTTAGCACATCTGATTCTTTAATTATTATCCTCCCCTTCACACATGTAGAATCACAGTTTCACCTGCTCATGTGGCACCCACATGTGCTGTCCTGAACATCAGTGCTTGAGCAGCTTGGGATCACTGCCAGTCTGGTATCTTCTTCTCCCGCTTTTATTCACGCTCTTCATTCAAACTGCTCCTTCGGCACATGCCTCTCTAGATATCCAAATATAAATAGAGTGACAAAATAATGTAATACCCAGCAGAATCATTGTTAACTGCTTCAAAAGTGAGAAAAGTGCCTTCTAAATAAAAATAGTTTGAATCCTTTGCAATAGCTAAACATTTGTCAGGGGAAGTGAATACAATTTCGGAATTCTGGTGGGTTTTTAAAATTTTTTTTAGACATATTTAAAGTTATATGGATTTTAATTAAAATGCTATCATGTTGGCTGTTCAGTTGAGCATATGTGAAGTATTGCTCAATAAACACAGCAACATAGGTGTTCTCTGTCAAAGACATTTTTGTTCTGACAAAAGTCTGCTTCGAATATCATCACTGTCACCATGTAAAGAATGCATCCCACTTCCTCATGTTATAGAATTTTTTTAAAAGTTATTACTGAATGTATTCAATTACATTTCCAGTATAAAAAGTTGATCTGAAAGTGGCTTCAGGGAAGAGGTGGGGGCAGGAAGATGCAGGATGAAAGAAGCTGCCAATAAATTTATGTTCAGCAAGGCAGTGAAGGCAGGAAAAAAAGGAGAATCGCTAGCAGGAAGCATAGATAGACTTCCAGGAATCAGGTATTTGCTCTGTACATTAATTAGATTAATGTAGTCCTGGTCCAATCCAAAGTACACTGAACGGTATAGACAGGGGAATCAGTGGTAGTATGTTTTTTGTTCCTGTTAGGATCTCTTTGAATTGTCTGGGGAACTTGATGGAGTGTTTTTGTCACAGAGGCTGGTTTCCTCCAGTGCTGCCCCTGGCAGGCTGGCAGCATGGTGAAGCACGGATAACAGCATTGTTTACATTCCTCTAACAAATGCAGGATTTGTTCTCTGTGTTTGATGCTGCTGCTCTGGGTTCATGCAGTAATTCAGAGATTCAAGGTTAAGGGTGGCAGGGGTTGTTAAGTTTTTTGCACAGCAGCTATTAACAGAGTTTGCAGTGCGTGCTTAAGATGCCACCTGACCAGAGGCTGAGTGATTTAATAATCTGAGAGCTGTCTTGGGACTTTGCATCCTTTCCCACCTCTGCTGTAGCTCTCCTGCTGAATGACCTTTCCAGCCCAATGCCTCAGTTTCTTCAGATGTGAAATGGTTGCAGTAAGCATTGCAGAAACAATCAGAATAGGTTTTTTATTTCTAGAGATAAAATGTGATGTATGATAACTGTGAATTATTTCTTTTTATCTGGGATGTTTTAGAAAAGGGCAGGGTTTGTGTGGTCCTGTTGTCTCCTCCCTCATCACTGCAAGAGTGTGAGCATGAAGATGTCCACATATTTTATGTAATTTGTGCTTGGTTGTTTAAATGAGTTCAGAATAAATGAGTATCCATGTGCTTTTCTACCACTGAACATGTATGTGCTATGAAGTGCCTGTCAGGGCACAGGAAGCTGGCACTCAAGGGGAAATCAGTCATATAGCACCAAAATTAGATGGAGGGAGTAGGTGAGAAAACTTGAATCATTTTTAGATGTGCAGAAGGGAGTCTTTGTAAAGTATTCCAGACCTTACGTGTGCAATGTTACACAATCAGTTACTTTAGAAAAATAGATCCTTATACTTAATAAATTCCTCTCTGTTTTCATATTACTATTTTCATGTCAAGACCATTAGAAACATCTAGCCACTGTCTAATTGTGCTGATTAGTTATTTCTGAGCTGATAATAAGCAGTGAACTGGTTAACAGTGTTGGTACTGAAGTGAGCATGTTTATGCTTCAAGGCTGACACTCCAGTAAGATGAATGGGGGAAGTTAACTTCGCTTGATGCTATTGTTTTAGCTGGTAAGGATGAGGACTCAACAAGATGAAAGTATGTTGGTTTACATTGTCAAGGCTATCTTCACAACCAGAAGTTAGAAACTTCCTTTATTATGAGAAAACAAACACATAAATTCTGGGAAATAGAATAAAACCCTCCATTAATCTGCATGAAAGCCTTAAATCTTTCAGATTCATAGATTTGCTACCTATGGTCATTTTTAAAATCTGCTTTTGGAGTACGAGTTCGTTGTGATCAGACAGCATCACTGCTTGCATCCATTGATGGGCTAAGGAATGATAGTAATAAAAACACATACAGCAGGCCTCTGTTTTCTTCAAAATGTATTTTGGTAATGGCAAAGAAGCAGTAAGAAATGCTAACAGAATGTTACCCTGTTCTAGTGAAACTTGCTCAGAAAAATAAATGAGGTTCTGTCCTTGGCTCCCTCTGTCTCACTGAACAATATAGGATAACTTATTAGATCTAACTTTACACCAGCTTCCCAACTGTGAAACAAGAATGAATGAGTTCTGTACTCTTTCTAAAAATGTTGAGAAATGCAGATGAGAAATTATGATGTAATCTCTAAGCTCCAAATCGGGTGACCTTTATTCATACTGAAATAATGGAGATTGTTAGCAAAGTAATTTACTGTTCACTGTAAGGATGACAGAATCCAGGCTGGTTTTGTCTTGGCCCAAAGAATCTTTTCAGACTGCAGCTTTCCTTAGGTTTTACAGTCCCATTTTCACAAGGGTAAGGGGACCCAAAACAGAATAAGATCGCAGGTTGGTGAACGATGCTGTGGTTGAAGTATCCACGCTCTAACTGAGTCGCTGAATGTATCTCCAAATACCAGTATCTCATCCTTAATATTACTGCTGGGATTTTCAGCAAAATAGCAGGTAATGTCAACTCTGTACTTAAACTGTAACCAACACACCCTGGGGAGCTATCAAGTTATCAGTCTTTAGTACTGAAAACATAACGCCGGTTTAAGTATAGCTACTCAAAACGAGTCAAATTACAGCTGGGTTACATTCTAGTGAACTGAAATTAATCAGGTATTTTCAGTCAAACAGGCAAATTCGTACGTGTAGGTATTTGTAACCAAGTTCCTGAGTCTGTAAGCTCATTTTTATTCAGCCCTTTGACAATTGATTAGGTGTACATACACACATAGACACAAAACCACCTGTGAGCACTGAAGTTGGCAGTTCTTTGTTGAGCAGAACCTCGAGCTGGAATGGAAACACTAGCACTCCAGCATTCAAAATCTGGATCAGATGCCAAGGTTTAAAAAGTTTGGGTTTGGAATTTGAAGTCTGGTATGTTTGAAGGTAGACTTTTTGTGTTCTGGTGTGACTTGAAATATGTGGTGATTGGTAGGAAATAAGAGAAATCCTTCCTTGCCAAAACTGAAATGCTTGTGTGTCAGATGTCTCCATAAATGTTCTCTCTTTCTAAAGGAAAAACAACCAAACAAAGAAGAATCAGAGGTCATCATGTAAAAGCTCAGTCTGAGCAAGTCACTTCTGAAGCAGTAGTGGAGTCTTTGGTGACCTGGGTAAAGCAGTCACTATGTATACTTTAACTAAATGTATAAAGACAAATTTGCTTGTCAGATCAGCTATGAAATCGAGAGTTGAAAGGCTTGGGGCAGCCAAGATTTCACATTTACATTCACCATTTTTGTGCAATTCCATAAAGATTGTGGCTCCCTATTTGCTCTGCAGTTCCTTTGGTGAATCTCCAAGAGACAGAATAGATTTGGACCCAGGTGATTAAAATCTTCTTTTTTTTTTTTTTTTTTTTTGTCAGAGCACATACATATTTCCAGGCCATTAATTCTTGGAGAATCTAATCCCAGCTTACTGTTGATTTTGGAAGGAATGAGTTGTACTCTTCAGCCTGTTTAGCAAGGTTGTCAAATATCTGTCTGTATGGACCCTTTAACACATGCTTTGGTTAAATGAAAGATCCACACAATGGACTCTAAGTTTGCTTTCTGTGACACTGAGAAGTTAAAGAATCCACAGATGCCTAAATGAACTACAGTGATACTAATACAGCCTTTTAAAAAAGCCTGTAAAATATATTAATTGTCTTTTGAGATCTTAAAACAGGAGATTTAAAAAGGAGATAAAAAACCCCCACACCTTAGTTCTGTTTGCTGTATGCATACAGTGCACTATATTTTATTTTGAAATTAGGAAATTCAGACTTTTGAAGTGGAACAGAGACACAAAGTCCTTTCCAAACTGAGCTTTCCAAAACACAGATAACAAAGAACACTAAGCACAGTTTTCCAGTGTTCCAACATTTAGTCTTATGGTGTATACAGATCCATTTAGTGGTTTTGGTTTTTAATCAGAGATACTTTAATCCTTTTCTCAGCACTTTCCTGGCAACCACATAATTCTATGGATAAGTACAGAGTATCTGTCAATATCAGGAAATTGTTATTTCAGTCTTCCTGGTGGGAAACTGAGGCATGGAGAAACTAAAGGACTTTTTTTTTTCCAGATCACAGAGGAAAGGCCTTGAATTTAAATTCAGATCAGTAACTCAGAGCAGACAAAATGATCTTGCATTTAGGTAGTAACCTTCTTTCCTTAAGGACAGATCCTAATGCTAAATAATTTACCATTAAGAAGTGCTAAATGTTTGTTCAAAAACCAAATGAAACATTATTCACTCCAAAAATCAATAACATTTTTGGTGGTCAGCAGCAATAAGACAAGGAACACCAGCTACAAATTAGAACATAGAAGGTTTCACCTCAATGTGAGGAGAAAGTTCTTTACAGTGAGGGTGAGGGAGCACTGGAACAGACTGCCCAGAGAGATTGTGGAGTCTCTTTCTCTGGAGACTTTCAAAACCCACCTGGATGCATTCCTGTGTGAACTACCCTAGGGGATCCTGCCTTGGCAGGGAGGTTGGACTTGATGATCCCTGGAGGTCCCTTCCAGCCTCTAAAGTTCTGTGGTTCTGTGATATTTCTACAGTTAGCTTTGGTTTGTTGTGTATTTTAGTGGAGGGAAGAGTGAGATTGTTCCTTTTTTTCCCCTCAGAAATATCTCTGTAGTTTGCCAATATCTGCCTTGGCAGTACTTTAGTTGCAGTGTATATATTTTTGCCTTTCAGGAAACTGGTTTCCCAAGGCTGAGAAAAACTGTGAGCAAAATTATGTGGCAGGAAACATTTAATAATGAAAATATAACAACATAATTCATTTTTGATAAATTCAGTGTCAAAAGACAGACTGCTTTGCAATACTTAAAAGACATCTTCAGGCTAAAAATACACTTTTGATTGAGAAGAAAATGAAGGCAGCAATAAAAATTCACAAAACTAAACCAATGAGTAATAGCAGTGTGTTTAAAACTGACTCTAGGGAAATATGGACAATTGATACAGGAAGCTGAAAGTATCTTTGAAAAACTCTGTGAAGGATGGAGGAAAATAAGAAACAATACTTTAAGTATATATAAAGGAAAAATGAGATCTCAGTAATGGTTTAAATCCAGTGCTCATGGATCATTATATGCAGAAGGCAGAGGCACTCATAGATGTTTTCCTAGAAAAAGACATCAAGATTTATTTCTGTGCTGAAGCTAATGGAAAGTATTTTCTGTCCTATCAGTAGCTAGGAGCAATGATGGACAAATACTAAGACTTTTTTTTTTTTTCCCCATAATTTGCCATATCAGATAATAGCTTTGATGCCAGCTAGGGTTGTTTATTTCAGTGTGTACTAATAATTTTTTAATTGCCAAGTGCTGATGAAATTGCAGAAGACTTCATTAATGCTGAAATTTTCAATTAAAAATATATTTAAAATCATACAGAAGAGTGACTAAAAATGAGGTGGTAAAGGAATATGTGTTGGTTGGGGAAAACATAATGTGGTCCTGTAAGGATATGTTTTTTCTCCAGTGCCATTCAACGTCTTTAGCAAAGTCTGGAAAACGTGAGATTATCAACTGCAGAACTTAGAGGTGACAAAGTAATTTGGTGAGCAATTAATTATGATAAGTAATGGTGAATAATGATGATCTTTTGAGGTCCCTTCCAGCCTCTGACATTCTGTGACATTCTCTGAAAAGGGAATGAGCTAATCTGGAGCACTCATTACAATAGATTCATTAAACCAAGATACTTTGCATGGCTAAAGCAGAGGCCAAAAGACAAAGAATTTACATAACACTTATTATTGTGGAAGTGAATCCTCTGAAGCACATAGTCTAGAAGAGACTTAACTAATAGTTTGAAAGTAAGCTACCAGGAATGATGCTATGATTAAAATGTCAAATCCAAGCAAGGGAATATGGATGGAACAGGTGATACTTCCCTTGTGTGTGTCATTAGTGAGAGCATTCCTGGGATACTCAGTCCAGTTCTAGCATTTACATTTTGAGAAGGACATTCCCAAACTGGAATGGGCTCAGAAGTAAACTTCAAGACAGATTTGAGGTCTGGGAAATGTGCCTCATACTGAGACATTAAAGAAGCTCTGTTTACTCCAGGTATCAGACTTTGTTACAGTCTGTAAAACCTTTCATGAAAAAGACGTTCCTGACTAGTTTTATTAACTAATAAAGTCTTTTAAATTAATTGTTATTTTTAAATTATAATTGTTACTTGATCCTTATCCAATTAATAACAAAAGATGGAACTACTGGAAATGTAATTTTGACAATTCTGAGCTGGAAGCAGAGTACAAATATCAAGTTATAGTAATTAATGTTTGGAACAAATTCGGGCATAGCAATATGCTGAATTTTCCATCTGTTGCAGTTCTTAAATTGAGCTGTAACATATCTCTCAGAAAGACAGTCAGTCTAGAACAGATATTATGGCTGATGCAGGAGTTGCTGTTCTCTAATTTATATAGCAGGTCAAGTTAGAAGACCAAAAAATATATCCAGACTATAAAATCAGTCAGAAAAAAAGTAATTAAGGTACGCTGTAGTAAAAAGACAGCATATAAGTACTCCAAATACCACTATCAGAATAAAAAGTACAGTGGAAAGGGAGAAAATCATGTCACATTGACAGAGTAAAAAATAACCAGCAACTATTTTTAATGCATGGCTGACAATTAAAATACCATAGTTCTGATACACAGTCTGCCCCTAACTCCTTTATTTTGTACAATTAGTCATTTTTGCTGGGTACAGTTTTGTCTGATTTGCTTTGTAAATTCTACTGATGAGTCTGAATTAAATTTCAAGCATGCAAATCATACACAGTGGATTTGAACGACAATTGTTGTGTGCACTGAAGAGGCACAGAGGGTTTGTCTTTAGCTGATCTAAAAAGAGCTGGAGTGCAGATGGGTCTGCCTGGAAAAAAAGTGTACAAATATATCACATTTATGTTTATGGTCTTCTGTCCTTCTGAAATCAGGTTCTCCTCTGGCACTTCATTCTACTCCACTGTTAAATGGGTGCATTAATGGCTACAGTAGTTTGTAAGGAAGTACTAAAGGCATTAAGACTCTGGGGGTCTTTTGGGTTTGGTTTTTTTTTTTTTTTCTGTTTTTATTTTCCCTGAGAGGAAGCATTAAGGTCTGTGGTGAGAAAGTGCTTTATAGTGGCAATGGCATGTGTGTTGATTTAAGAAGCATTAAGTCCTTTGGTGTCATCTTTGGGAAGGCCCATAGATTCAAATGCATACTTGAATGTATATTTGGTGTTCTAAACATATGGACCAAAATACAACTCCATTGGCTCAAGTCCTTGTGTAATGTATTCCGCTGCAAAGTCTTCATTTCAACTAGAACAGGCAAAGTTCTCTTTAGTGACCAGAAACATGTATGTTTTTATGCTCTGCTTCATTCTGAGACTATGCTCCTGTTTATATTCCAAGTTCTGTTATTAAAGCACATATATCCTTCTCGGGCTGGTTACCAAAATGACTTCTTGACAGTCTTAGTTGCAGTCACTTTATAACTTCAACAAAAAAAAAGATAGTGTTAAAAATGAAAAGTTCTTCAAATAGGGAATCACTTCACAATTCTACAACTGAAAGCTTTTATCATTGCTTGGTCTTTTCTGTTTCCTTTCATGCTGCTTCTGCCAGTGTTTGGTATTTGTTAAACTTTCTTCTCTATTTAGAATGCTTCTTGGGTTTGGAAACTTTCCAGGGAGGATAAAAAGGCTTTCCCTGAATGTTGGTAGATTATTTTATTAACAGTGAAAATGTAGTCCTTTAGGTTCTAAATATAGGGACTATGTGATTTTGATTGTTTGTTTTTGCTTCCTTGCCTCAGGTGATTTTATGTGCCAGCAAATTATTCTACATGGGTTTTGTTAATTTCTGAACAGATTTGGCCTGGTATAGAAAGTCTTTAAGGATTTAATCTATGTCATTAGAAAATACTCCAAGGGTGGGAACATCTGGAAATAAACTGTATGTTTATGTATGTATGACCCACTTTAGCATACTCTGCACTGTGAAAGCTTGTATATTATTTCAGTAGCCCCTGAAGCTGCTGTTCTGGACAATTTTACTTAGCCCGGACCTCAAAATGATTCATCTCTTCTATCCCTTGCGCCTCCAAAATGAATTCATAATACTGAAGGCGTGAGGGAGGATTGTGAGCATATTAATGTTAAGGAACACTTTGCCCGGTGTAGCCTGCATTCTTCCATTGCAAGGCTTCTGCCTCGCAACGCAGCCATGAAGAAATTGCTTCCTTGTCTCACCAGGAGAGTCGTGATGGCAAGGACCTTGCTTGTTACTGCTGTGCAGTGTATTAAAGGCATCTGTATTGAATCATTCGTTTGTGCAGCAGTTTGTGCACAGCTTAGTGAATGAAGCAGTGAGCTAATGAATGAACATTCCAACTTAAAACAGACATATACATCTTTCAAGTTGTGGTCCTTCATCTCCATGGCATACCTCAGCCCATTGGCTCAATCCAAAGTAAATCCATAACATGTCATAGCTGGACAGACCTCTGATGAGATTCTTTTCAACAAGTTAGCATACTGTTAAGTCATTATTTTCAAGGACTCTAACACAGAAGTCCCTTGTTGAACAACTTTGCTTTATTTGGCCCACTGTGTGGAGGCACGTTTGAGTGAAATTTTTAATTCCCAATTCAGGAATATTATTCCAACACAAATGTAAATCTTTGTAAGCTTTGGGCTACTACTGTGCATTCTAATAGCACATGGAAGATAATACTGTGCCCATTCTTCATCACTTAATTAAAGTAATTGCTGGAACAACTTTATGTAGTAATACAGGTTTGGGTTTTTGGTTTTGTGTTCTTGTTGGTTTTTTTTTTTTCCCTAATAAATTTGTGTGGTTAGAATAAGTCACAGGGAAGGATTTTTACTGACTTGTCAATGGTGGTGAGTCTTAAAGCAATAACTTTAGTAACAAAACACTATATTCATTCCCAGTTGGACAGAGTCTGGAAGAGGACATAGTGGAGTAGTGGTGCAAGCTTCTGGCAGGGCTTGTCTAGGGATCTTCTGGCTCCACGTTGGAGAGGAAACCAAGGAGAGAGTGTTGGTTGGCTCCCTGAGTCTCCTGGTTGAATTTAACCTGTCATATTTTTAAAACACCCAAGCAACTGTGGCTGTCTTTTGGAGGAAGTAATTGCTTTTAGCATTCTTTTCCTATTACTCTCTGACCATCTCAGTACTTTCTTATGGTGTTGCCCTTTGTAAAAGGAATGTGAACTGTACGTGGACCTAAAGAAAATTAAAAGTGACTCAGAAAATGAAAATTATCTGGAAAAACCACATTCCTCAGGAATACAGTATCATGGAGACTTGATTATTTCTTCTTGTGGAAGGGGCCAAGGTGTTTTATGATACCATGCAGTTGTAGCTGAGATTGGCCTGTAGCCCAATCAACTACTCATACCTTTCTGGTGTTTTTCTCTATTGGACTTATGCTGAAATGCCCACAAGAGATTTGGGTAACTCTCTACAAATACTTTTGCAGGTAGTGAGTGTTAATATAATTTAAAAAATCTGTTGTTTCCCCACCCCTCTCCTACTCTTCACGTCTCTTTGTGAAGAAGGTAAATCATTCAGAGGCTGCTTTCAGCAAATACCAGTTTGTTGAATTTACAGGAAGGGCTGCAGTTCCTCTATGCACATGATGCTTACTAATACATCACAGACATCTTAAATAAAAACCATCAAAACACACATCAAAACAAACAAATTCCTTTCCTCTCAAAATATCGACACAGGAAAATGCTGTGTCTTGTGTACAAAATTGTGCTCTCTGAATTGTGGATATCCTTTTTGAAAAATGAGGGCATAAGACTCGGGTTTTTTTCGTCTACCAGTACAAGTTGGAAAAAAACAGACATTTAGCCATCAGCTGCCTAAGGAAATGTCACTTACCAATGTTTAGGATGATAAATTGCATCCTTTAGATGTACCATTCTCTCTCCTTCCTCTCCAAGGAGATCCATTCTCAATTTTTTACCCTTAAAACCTAGAAGAATCATAACAAAAGCTTCTCACTTAATTCATCACTTCTACTTCCTCCATTTTGTGAGCAATTACATAGCATCAAATGTGGTGCTGGTGGCACTCTGCTCCTTGCCCACATGTGAGAGTTGGTCAATCAAGCAGAACTGGGCTTTTTTTAAGTTAAAAAAAACAAACAAAAAAATTCCAAACAAAAAAACCCAAACCAAACCCAAACCAAACAAAAAAAAACCCACAAAACCCCAAACTTGTCTGAACTGCTCTTAGAACTACCTATATAAAAAGGAGTTTGTCCCTCTCTTCCATAGATAAAGTTACTTCTGAATTGTTGGAACAGTTTTAGGATTATCAACATTCAGAGAACAGTTTTAGGATTATCAACTTTCAGAGAACAGTTTTAGGATTATCAACATTCAGAGAACAGTTTTAGGATTATCAACATTCAGAGATAAACGAGACCAAGAAAAATGAGAAGTCTAAATAAACAACTCCCTATAATCTGTGATGGAAATGCCTGAAATATTCAAAATTATTCACAAACCTACATAATGAGGGAATCGTGATACAGCCAAGATCAAGTGGACAGTCCAAGACTACCTTCACCAGCTCTGAGCCACTGTATTAAGAGCCATGACTGAAGTGCCTCCTGTAGAGCACTGCACCACTGTCAGGGCTCATTATGCTATGCAGCAGCATCAGCCCCAGAGCATCTTTGGCTGTGTGACTGTGGAGTATTTGGAAGATGAACCTTTTCAAGGCCTTCAGTCTTACAACACTGTTATCTCCACTGTAGTGCCAGCCATGCACAGTGTAAACTAGTCTCACTACATATACACTTCTTTTTTTTCTGGTGTATGAATACTCTCTATAACAGAAATATGTCTCTGAGCCATCTGAGTTGGGTCTGAGTAGCTCTGGGAGTGCAGCATTATGGAAATGAGTTTATAGTGCTTCTGGGTTTGAGGCATCCATACAAGTAGTACATCAGCATTCACTTGTGATATGCCTGAGATAATTATTGCTCAGGATCCAAACATGCCCTTATCTGTCTGTGTCTGTGGCAGGGACATCACCTCCAAACCTGCAGATAGTGATGTACTGTTATGGACACATTGGACAGATATAACAAATCTACTCAGTCAGGAGTCTTCTATTTATCATCTTGTATAAATAAGAAGAATACCAAACCCATCTTAATTCATCGTTGCTTTTTTTTTTTTTTTTAAAACCTTGATGTTACATCTTCAGTGAAGTTTCCAACACAGTTTGTGTTCTGCATGGAATACAGCAGTGTCATTTTGACAGCAGGATAGTTACTGTGATTAAGCACTGCCCTGAGAGAAATAGCACTGGATCCTGTCAGAGATTCTGCAGGTGTAACACACTACTGGAAATGAAGGCAAACAGATAGAAGTTAAAGGAGAAGTCAAGGAGAAAAGCAAATTAGTAAGCACCTATTTGGTATTTCCACACAGTACTCAGTCTGCAACCATTTCTGGCTCAGGAACTTTTCAATTCACAGTTTTCTCAAGTTTAATAGCCACTTGTTATAGTCATGAGTTCAGCTGGCAACCTTGGCAAGCTTCTAGCATCCACAGCTTCTGCTGTTCCATTTGTAGGAAGAGCTACTGCTCTTTGATAATTTTGCAACTACTATCTGCTATCTTCATTTGATTCCCACTAGTTCCTGACCTGGAGGAGAAAAAGTCAGTCCTTATTTACCCTTTTCACAGCACTCATGATTCCACAGGCATCTATCATACTGGGTTTTTTTGGTTGTTTGGGTTGGGTTGGGTTTTTTTTTTTTGTTTTTTTGTTGTTGTTCTGGGACTTCCTTCTAAATTGAAAATTAACCATTTCGTTCTGCCTTATCCCTTTAACCAATTATGGTCTGGAGACCTCTCATCACAAGGCTGTCTAGGATTTTTTTAGATGCTTTAGTGAAAGATCTTGTCAAAACCCAAGTAAGCTTTATCTGTTTTCTTTTATTTGTTTAAGGAATGCCCTATGCAGTTTCAGTTTATTCATCCACAAATTTTAGTGTTTATAATACCTCTTGATGTTTTTCTACAGAATCAGTTTACTGACCTGCACTTCCAGAGACATCTTATTTGTAGGTATGTGGTATCACATTAGCTGGTTTTTTTTGTCCTTCAACACAAAGGCATTTTTAAGAGGAGGCACCAAGGACCAATACAGGTTTAACTGTTAACATGACAACAGGGAATTGAACAAGCTTCTCACCTGGCATGAATGGCAGCCCTGATTCCATGCTAAGTCTGTGGGTCCTCCTTCATATTTGTGCATCATATCCTTAGTTTCTTCAGCTCTTTTCTTTTTTTTTTTACATGAAAACAAACTGTCTTGCATCAGTGGAATGCTGCATGCACTGTATCACATCAGGCAGGAGAAAGGAGAAAACACAGAAAAAAAATATTTTGGTTTGACCAGGACCAGTTGTGGTTTTCAGTTTTGATTTTTTTGTCCTAATTTGTCTTGGGACAAAAAAAAATAAAATCTCTATTTGCACAATGTAACTACTTTCCAGGAAACAGATTATAACATTTGATTCTACTCTGAATATGTACAAAGTTTTGACTTTTTTTCCCCCCTTTAAACTCAATACAATGTCTCAGTTCATACATCTGTGAGATCAAAAATGCATGGTTCCAAAGCACCGGGTAGGAAACCTATTAAAAAAAGCCCAGGTGTCTGAGGAACTGTTTGACAAGTGGAGAGACAAAAGGAACACAGGGAAAAGGAACAATGTCAGAGAAGTGTGAAGACAAAGGGTCTGGAGGCAAGGTTCGTGCTCAGTGTCATAGGGGGAATAGAAACTCCAATGGTGTCAGCTTTCTCTCTGTAATGCATCTCTGTCTCAATTCATGCTAAATAGATTGGCATGTACTGCTGACAGCCTATTATTTTACAGCCCATGTGCTTTTTTATATATTTAGGTAATAGTGCAGTTCAGTCCCTTAGCTAGATTATCAGTAGGATGTAATGAAAATCCACAGCTTTTATAGATCTGTTTTATGGTAGTATAATGGTGAGACAAGTGTTGTCTTTTCTGGGGACTTTGGTGACAGTAGTATTCCTCAAATGGAGTGGAAACAACTGGCCTTTTAACTGGCCTCTTTTCTACTACCAAAGGCTGTTTGGAGATTGAGTCAGTGGAGCCTAGGGAGTGGCTTCATTTTATATAAAGTGGATACCTGCACTAAGTCAGAGGAGCTGTGCCTCAAAGTACCTCTTCTTCCAACTGCAAGCCTGCATATTGTCATTTAGGCTACAAGTGGCTTTGGTTGTGTAGGTGAATCTCAGTTCAGGTTGCCTAATCATTTCACCACTAATACTACTGCATTATACTAATACTGCAGCATTATACTAATACTGCAGCAAAAGTACTCAGTACTTCTGACAACAGATGTACTTCAGGGCAATCTTAATACATTCCAAACAAGGTTTACTTACAGTTTGTCTCGCTTCTGTCACATTGCTTTCACTAGTTTTAAGACAGAAGGTTGCAAATCTTTGTATATCTATCCCCCATAAGAGCAATTATCACAAGAGGATGATGGCAAAAGCCACTTCGTTCAACATCATTTGCAACATCTCACTTTCCAACAGCATTTGACATCCCTCTCCTACCATATTATGGACAGCATGTCAGGAATATCCGTACATGAGGGCATGTATAGATGGCATTTGAGGCTTGTCTGAACTGAGGGTCATCTATTTCATTGTATGAAGGAGACAGTCCCAATAGCTTGCACGTGTGTAAATTTTCCACCAGAAAGGGCTGTTTGCCAGCCCCTAGGCTTTGCTTAATACATTATCTTTCTGTCCTACACTGCTTTTCCTTCACTGTAAATTCCTTGTACTGCTGCAGAACTATCTCCAAATCTACAGCCAGGCAAGTGGGTAGTGACACGGGTGGCAGCTGCAGGCTTTTTTTCTGTTGAACTGAGAGGTTTCAGCCTGTTCCACAATGTGATACAGGAGCAGAGTTTCCACAGAGCTGAGAATTGAGTTAAGTGAAGTGATAGGACCTAGCCATATCAGCATAAATTTCCTAGATTTTAAAATAAATATCTTTCAAACAAATATAAATCCTGGAATATGAGGCTTGGCTACAGTTTCAGTGACTTGTTTAACTAAGCAATGAGGGCTGTACTAAAACAAATTTGGTTTTAGCAAAACTTAAAGGCTATTCAAAAAGCCTGTTTTCTCCTTGGTTTTAAATGAGCTTAATTAAATAAATGGATATTTACACTTGGTATAGCTATAGCTTCTGTGTTTTGTGAAAAGATAGTAAGTTTCGGGTCTTAAGGTTACGTCAATAACTTAAAAAATATTATTTATGACCAAAACTTTACAAATTTGTCTGTATGCAGCTGTTCAAAAATTCTGAAAACTTTTCCAGTCAAGGCCTTATGGGTACCTTCATTCCACGACTGCTTTTCTTGTCCATACTTTTTTTCCAAGATGCAGTATAATTCCACATTTTAGCCAAAAACTTCAGTCTCATGCTATATAGACTGTCAGTTGATTCTTTGTCGTCCTGCTTTTCTGCAGCATGCCAACACTACTTCTTACTCTCTAGCTTTCTTTTGGAGAACAATTTAATTGCATTTGAATGCCTGGTCCCTGGACTGTTCTGTGGAGCCAGGTAGCTGATGATCAAGAAGGCAGTCTTTGGAATCCAAGATTGCAGCTGGAAGCTGCTGGAACAGGCTAACCAAATAGGAACTGTTGAAAAATAGAGCAAGAGCAGAGGCTGATAAAGATGAGCTGTAAAAGACACTCTTCAAATTCTCCATCCCATGGAGAGAAGTAAGTGCCAATCCTGGCTGTCTGCAAAACCTGAGACATCTCAGATCTACAGGGATTATTATTATATTTTTAATTAAAATTAAAATGTGGTTGCCTGTGGGCTCTGAGTGCTTCCCCTTACAAAAGAGTATACTGGGCTTCTTTACAGTTTTCCTTCAGCTCCCACTGAAATCAGCTGGAAATCACAGTTGATCTGGGTGGAAACAGAATCTACACAAAGTTCAATTGGCTTTTCAGCTGAAAGCTCAAAAGGATTTTATCACTGGGCAAAGATTCCTTCCTGCCTTATGCAGGACTTTCTATTAACCATACAAGCTGTATTTTTCCACACTAGCATAGCTCACAGAAATATTAGAACTGCCATACCTGATCAGGCCAGTGGTCCATCTAGGGTAGTATCCTTGGCTCCAGATGCCTCAGGAGAAGGTTCAAGATAATTCATAATATCATATCCCAAGGGAAGTATCTTCCTAATCTCTGGCACTTTTTGGCTAGCTATTGCCCCAAGCGTGAGTCTTT
Source organism: Psilopogon haemacephalus (assembly GCA_013396835.1). Classification (NCBI taxonomy): domain Eukaryota; kingdom Metazoa; phylum Chordata; class Aves; order Piciformes; family Megalaimidae; genus Psilopogon; species Psilopogon haemacephalus. The sequence goes on along the minus strand of VWZI01002625.1, from coordinate 511,651 downwards.
ATGTTTCTTATTCACTTTTATCCTATCTAAGTGTCATCTATCATGTATGTTCTATTGTTTGAACTATTCTCTACAGGTTTAGGCATAAAGGTCACAATAGGACAGAGGTCATAAGTCACAGTAGATCAAAAGGCACAGCGTGTCAAATGTTGTAATATAATTCATGCTCATGTATACAGCACATATATAAAGTGATAGCTCACGCTAAGGCATTGCCTCACATTGCTCTTACAGCTACAGCTCCCCTAAGAGCGTTATAATATGCTATTGACTTTCTTGTGGATTCATCATGCTGTGAATTATTTCTGGCCAGTGGAATGCATGGAGTTACCTTTTGGGTATTACTTAAGCAGGCGTCTTGTGATTTTGCCAGAGATCTTTTTTGCAGGAGTCAAGGTGTGTATTGTTTTCCTAGATTTTTTTTTTTTTTTCCCCTTTAAGGGAAAAAAAAAAAAAAAGGAGCTGTTTTCATATACCAAATATATCTTTAAGCAAAAGGGAAAATCTTCAGTTTTTTCCCCACCATGGCCCCCCCCCCCCCTTTTTTTTTTTTTTTTTTTTTTCCCTCCCATAAAAGAACTGATCCCATGGTCTCAGCAGGGATATGCACGTGAAGCCATATTCAATAAACTTTAGGTGCCACAATTTTTCTCTATTTCCTCTCAAACCAAAGAATAGACAACAGCCACATACCCTTTTGTGCCCAGCATTCAATCTTTTTAATTTCCTATGTACAGTTACTTACTTTTTTTTAATTTCCTTCTCTCTTTGTTTTGTTCCTCTTGGAGCAAAAAAGAGATAAGGAATAAAACAAAAAGCGCTGTAAAAGATCCTCTTCCTAAGGGTGCTTTACTCCTTCTAACTGTTTGACTTTTCACCCTTTGGGTGCTTAGTGGAAAATCCATTACTCGCTTGCCGAGGAAAAAGCATTTAATGAATCACAAAATCATTCAATTATTCTTAAAAACACTTCACATCACACATCTTTTTCCAAGTAAAGTGTGCATTTTTCACATTTAAATGGTGCATAACTGCCTCATACAATGTGTCCCTAGAGTTAGAGACATTTTAACAGAAGGGGTCCAGGAGTACACAGAGCATTTTGATATATACTAGCATTAAAACCCTTGCATTAAAGATGCAGAATTTCCTCTTCTCTCTTCACTGTCTTTCAACAATATTTACGCAAAGTTACCTTTTTTTGCTGTTGTCAAGTGTCTAGCTTTCCACTGAGCTAAGATCTGCATGCTTTGCTTCCTTCGGCGTGCTGCAGTACAGCACAGTAAAAACCAAAGTATATAGTACAGCTATTTGCTAATATGAGGCAGCAAAGCATATAGAATGTTTTTTAAAATAAAATAAAAATATAGTTAGGAAGGGAAGTAAGAGATTTCCTTGGAAAAATACATTATTTTCAGTCATTATTGAGCCTGATGCTGATCTCTCACCACTTTTTTTTCTGCTTTTTTAAGAGAAGTGCTTTCTGCAGACTGCAGTAGCTGCCATTTCCTACACAACTTTTTCTTTTTAGTTTTCTTTTCCCTCTGAGGTTGTTTCTTAATGGACTTACATTGTAAAATGTTCTTTTCTGTATTTTATGAAAACGTGTGCGCTTTACCCAGCAGAATCAGGTGGCCGACTTGGTTTGTAAAACCAACTGGAAGGCTGCACTTTTGCTGGGGCAAATGGGAATCAGTCTGTTTATTTGAATGCCAGTATATGAACTGTACAAGCTAAGGAGCTGGCCTTGAATTTGTAAACTTTCCTGCTCTTTTATACCCCTTTAATTTAAACAAACTTTTTTTTTTTTTTCCCCTATATGATTTATTTATTTATTTATGCTAAATTTAATAGGGAAGAGAGGTATTTATACAACAGCTTTAGGCGAACTCAGCTATCTAACTTAGGCACGGTTTTAAGAACTAAGCCTAGGTGTTTGTGCTTCTCTGCACAGCTGGCAGAGAAACAGAGGTGCCGGGGGGCTGTAAGGCAAAGGGAAGGGGTGGAGAGTGTGTGTGCTGGGGGGGTTTGTTGTGGGGCAGCTGCAATTCAAAACACCTAAATCAGATGCCTGAAGTAGACACTGCAAATAACCCCCTAGATGACGGGAATTATTGGACCACATTAGAGAGAGAGAGAGGAAAAAAGTAAGGTTGGCATATGGTGAGTGTCCTACATATGGTATGTTGTTTATATGTGTTTTTTCCGTTAGCATTTCTCTTTCCTTTGTTGTTTCACCTCCTCCTGCAGTCTTTCCTAACGACAATGTTAATTCAGAAATTTCTGTGGTCGAAGTGAAGTTTTTTGGACCGACGCTACTCTCAAGAGCACACAAAGCGGACGAACTGCGTTAGCTTTCCCTCCTCTGCTCTGCCTCACTTAAACACTGCTCTGTGTCTGTGTGCCTAATTTTCTATTTCCTTTCACTTCTCTGCAGCAGATAAGGTGTGTGTGTGTGTGCGGCGATTAAAATCACTTTGCCATAGAATTTACCATGTTTCACCGCTCGAGACAGTGTTTTATATTTATTCAAATGCCAGCACATTTTGCAATAGTTAGAAATGATAGGCGCCAATATGACAGACAGGCACTCTTCATACTGTATTAATTCCTTTGCTCCAGACAAATCCTGGTCTTATCCAATGTAGCTTCAGGGGGAAGCTCCCTTGTGCTGCAAAAAGCAGGCTCCACCTGGTTCTGATTAACTTTGCACTGGTTGGATCTGCCCAGTGATGGCGTAAGAAAATACGGAGCAGAGAAGTCTGCAATTGAAGTCGTAGATTCATGGCCTATAAAACTAAAAGGCTATTATGGTCATCTACTCAGTCTGCCCCCCCTGGATAAGGGGCACCAGAACTTTTCTGAATTACTGTTTGTGTGTGCGTGATTTTAATGGAGAAAAACATTCAATTTTGATTTAAGCCTTCCAGTATGTTTCTCCAACTACATCTTCTTACCGCTGGCTTCTGTTATCCCTTTGTCACTGGACTGAAAACTCTAGTCTTATCAAATTTCTGTTTCTCACATAGTTCTTTATAAGATGTGATCAAGTAGCCTATTAAATGTCTCTCTGATAACCTACATAGATAGAGCTGCTCGAGTCTTGCATTACAAGGAATATTTTCCAATTCTTTCATCGTTCTCGTTGCTTTCCTCTGAACCTTTTCCAATTTTTCAACAATGTCTCTTGAATTGTGGACACAATATTTCCAGAACTGGTTGCTCCCGTGCCAAGGACAGAGGTAACACAACCATGCTGTAAATTTCTCTGGTGATGTGCCCATGGGTTGAATCAGATTCATGTCTACCTTCTTGTACTCACAGCTCTTTCCAGCTGATTCTCTCCTCTAAAGGCTTTTTCAGATTGTCTGTGGCCAGGGTCTCTACCTTGTATCAGTGATTCTAGTAACAGTCTTTGTTATTAGAACAGTGTCTTCATATGTCTGGACCAACATTTACAGTTTAACTGTGACCAGTTCCCTGAAAAACCTGCATTCCACAGCAACTTGGCTCACTTTTTATTTACTAATTTTCCAATCATTTAAAATGCAAACTTTCTAAAGATGTTTTCTTACCATTGATAAAAGAGTCACAGACAGAAAAAAATTCCATAGGGCCATGCATTCGTGCGTTTCCATTAAAATAAACACCACTGATTATTTTTCCCCACTTACTACATGCTTGAGACTGAGATTTGACTCTATTTAATAGGTACAATATTGATCTTAATGATTTTTTTTCTTCATCAAAATATTATGATTAACAACTAAAAGACTTTCCAATATTCCTCTGCACATTTAATACCACTAAAATTACCTTTATTGTGCCCTTACTAAATGATATCTAGTTAGCTTTGGCAAGATAATTTTCCATAAACTTCTGGTCTCATTGCTTTGATTCAAATGAACTAACATTCCTAGAAGCCATTCCTTATTTTGTTTGAGATCAGTTTGAAGTTGAAATGCCTACAGCCATTTAGGTCATCACATTTATTCTTTTGAAATATTCACAATTATTTTTTTTTGCCTGGTTCTCTTGGATCTCCCTAGTTCTCCAAGACACACTGAAAATCCTCACTAACGGTGCAGACAGGTTCCCTGCCAAATGTATTAAAATACCTCCATGCAAATTATTCAGGTCTACTGATTTTTAAAATGTCTAGTTTTATTAGCTGCTATTTAACGTTCTCCTGCACTACTACTGAACTACAGCTTCATCATAATCATCTGATATGAATACATCATTTGACTTTTTTCCCAAAATATAGAAGAAAAGTATTTGAAAATGCCTTTTTTTTTTTTTTTAAATAAATGTTATTACAGAAAGTCTGAGCAATTTCCACTTAACAATGGAGCCAAGCAATTGTTAGGGTCCTTTGTTCGTGATATAATTTTGAAATGTATTCATACTGTCCTTATCTTTGTTTTCTCTTTCTGACCTTCGACTTTCTTTAAACGCGCTCTATAATTCCCAGCTTCTGATTTACATTAATTGCCACACTTGCCCCTGCCCCCCCCTTTTGTTGTGCTTTTTTCCACATACAATGTCATTTTATTATTTCCACCAAAATTGCAGGAGGTTTTTCCTTAATTCTGACTTTTTTTTTGAGGTGTCCTTTACAGTGTGCTTAGCAGACTGAAGTTGTCAATCAGTTTTTTCCTTTAATACTTCTCTCCAAACAGCTGATTCACACTCACCGTAAACTTTTAAAAGCTGACTATCTCCTGTCTGTAAATGTAAATACTGGAGTTTATTTCATTTGCTCGTAACAAATACAATCAGGTTGTAGCTATGTGCACGTAAGCAATTAATTTTTAATTCTCCAATTTCTCTGTCAGACCAAATTCTAGTGGAGAATTCCTCTGTGTTGGATGTAGTTAGGGAAATTGTCATTTTCGATTTGGTTAATGTAGCCGACGTTTTACTATGGACACTCTGAGGTTTCCAACTCATGTTAATATTATTCCATACCCTGCAAGAATTTTTTCCATGTTAAGATATTTCATGACCTGTATGGAAGAAATACAGACTTCTAAAATTATTATTTAAATGTGACAGCAGTAGGAATCTTTCAAGTGAGGCATAAAAAGTGAGATATAAAATGTCAGTCAGATACAACTGCAATTTGAATTATTGCTTCGTAATAGAGTGTGGTTTTAAAAATATTGACACAGTTACTGAGAGGTGTGAAAGATTTAAAGTACAGAAGCTGTTTGGTCCTTTTTTTTTTTTTTTTCCTTCATAGGAGCAAAGTGTGAACCTGGATTCACAGTGTTCTCTCCTAGCAGCTGTTTATTTACAGTACCCTGTGCAGATTGCTCACTTAAGTGCTTTGCCCATGAATACGTAATGTACCAAAAATGCAGCTACAATTATAACAAATTATAAAATACTGGAAATGGGGTTTGAAATTTCAGCCTCTTTGAAGTCAATGGCGCTCAAATTGTTAGACTTCACAAAATGCTGTTCCATATTATACTGATTTTTACTTGCCACTAGTTTCATGGTAAAGTTCACCAACTGGACCATAACTTCGAATTACCTCACTCTGATTTAACCCAATTCTTTAAGAGTGTGAAACCTATTAAAAATTGGTATTAAATAAGAATGCTTTCAGGGAATGCATCTCCTAATTCTTGGTACATGATTCCCTAGAAACATTTTTTTTTTTAAAGAGGCATACTGCATTTTTATTTGCCTTACAAACAAATTACTCTTCATGACAGACCTGAACTGAATGTCTATAGTATGCCTTTCTAATTTTAAATATCATTGCCTGATAATGATCCAGTCTTGTTTCATTCACTTTTTATCTTGCCTGTTTAGATGAAAAGCTCTCCTGTTTAATGCACAGCACCTGACATAAAAGGGCAAAGATCTCCATCTCTCTTAAAATATTATTGATCATTAGCTGGTTACTGTCTAAAACTAATTGGCGAGGTTCTTTTTTATCACCTATAACACAATATATTACCTGCTTTCAGCAATTTTTCGCCAGTATCTTATGAGTGTGTAATACTGACTTAATGTATGTGGCAGTTCAGAAAGGAAACACCAAACATACTTGGAGAATGCAATCAGTATTAAATGGATTAACAATAGATTTGGCTTCAATACAATAAATCCAGAGAGACTCTGCAAGCACAGGAATGGGCTACATTTTCTACACAGATGTATTTCCTACTATTTAATGTACATAAAACACATGAATTAAATTTGCTATTGGTATTCTGTACCATGAGGAGACTCAGGAAAAAAAAAAAATCCATATAACCACACATGAGTGTAATGCTAAGTATGAGGAAATAGCATACTGTGCCAGTCAGACAAATATTCACAGCAAAATGGTGACTGGGGAACATTCACGTGAGCAGGAACACTTGGAGGCCAAGGCTGACCGGTTGCAATGACTGATACACCCTGTCACCAGTACAAAACACTCCTTCAGGCTATGGATCTGGGAAGCTGGAGTTTCTCCGCCCATGCTCTTTCTGATCAGATTTGTCTTTTTCTGGCAGCTTGTGCCAGCGATCAGATTCACTGGAAACATAAAAGAGAAAATGACTGCTGAACAAGCGGAGTGTTATCTTCCTTCTGGCACTGTTTGCCTATGTGCACAATGAAAGGAAGCTGGTGGAGGTCCTGGCCCAGGAAAGGAATTAGGGGCTTTATCATCAGACAATAAGTTGAGCAAATTGCAGATTACAAACTGCTACTCTTCAAGGTACTACTGAAGGACTCTTGATTGAATTCAGTGCCTTAGAGGTACTAGCTCAGGAAGTATGTAGAAATTGTAAAGATGAGCAGCCAGAAAACGAGGGATGCTTGTGCAAGGTTTTCTGTCAAGTAGTGGGCAAAGAACACAGGAAGTAAATCTAAAATTCTAGAGCTCTGAAGTCCTGGTGATTTTAATTCCTTCCAAAAGATGCAATAATCCATCACAATTTTTACAGTGGAGCTATTGGTTGCTCACATTCCTCTTCCAAAGGTGAGCACATTTGGTGAGAGATTACAATAATATACATGAATTACCAAACAAAGCTGGTAACTATTTGTTTCGTACTGGTTCTATTCAATATAAATAAATGAAAGAGGACTTCAAAAATAAGGAGTTAAGAACAAAAAATGCTTCCACGACCAGTGAAATAAAATCTTTCTGCCCTCAGTTGTGTTCGCTGTCACATAACCCTTTCTTAGATTCTGTTTGAAGTGGTACAGAGAAGAGGCTTTCATATCATATTTTGTGAAATTAAAGATTGTAAAGCAGAACATTGACATGGTGAGCAAACCCCTTTGAGCTTTCGAGCTGGTCTTTGGAAACTTGGAAAGACTCCAGATTTTTGCTAACTCTTTGTTTTCAATACAAAATAATCTGGAAATAATACCTGTAACAGGAATGATATTAATATATACCGGTAATAAAGACACAGACTGGTAGAAATATTTCAGCTTAGTCTCTTCTACTAGCAATACGAATGTTACCTTAGCACAATCATCTTACGTAAATTCTTTCTAATGCCAAATTATTTGAGTTCCATTTAAAGAAATTATTTTTTTAACTGTAAATCAACACACAAACAGAAGAGCAGAAAATGACTGAGAGGAAATCTAATCTACCAAAAACCTTTATGAGTAAACTGTTACCCTAATAATCCCTCAGTCTATAAACACTTCAATAAGATATCTGGAGAAAATGGTTTGAAATTCTTACAGGCTCAGTACCTCTGAAGATGCTGCAAAGTTGGTCTGCTCACACTGGTTAACTGGCTACATAAGGAACCAGGGAATTTTGAGCACCGTTCAGCTTTCTGAAGCGAAAGGCTTTCTTCTTCTCCTTACCCCTAGCTTAAGGAACAAATTTTCCATACAAATTGGCATGATGTGGTAGATTTTCCCTCTGCTATTCCTTATCCCTGACATTCTCGCCGTGGGGAACTGCCACTAATGCCAAAGGGATGCTTGGCTCCTTGTGCTCTCTTGGTAGCTACTTCAGAAATGCTGTTAGATGAAATAGCGAGGGACAGCAGCGTTTTAGTCGTGATCCATCAGACGGATCTGAGAGGAGCCGTTTGCCCTGAGAGAGGATAGACTTTCGAGACATATGGTGCTATAATGGGGGGGTGGGGATTTTTCAATTCCAATCCACCCATTCCGGATGAGAGAGACTGAGCTAATACCCTCGTGTATGGTGTATTGCATCTAGCTACGGAAGTAGCGTTAGGATGGAATTTATGGACTCTCTAAATTGTTTGCCAGGAAATGTTTACTAGCTATGCACAATAAATGACTGTGAAAGCGTATTCCTGTGTTTAATATGATATGGTTATTTCCTTATATTTGGGTCATACTATTATGATACCAATAAAGGAAACTTTAAAAAGAAAAAAAAAATTAAAAAGGCAAGGAAAAGAAAACAAACAAGCAATGTATGTTTGTATTTATGGAGCTTAATTTGAGAAAGTCTGGTTGACTACAAATTGTACAGGCGAAACTTACTGCATGCACCCCTGGATACAAGCCAGGCCTGCATATAAGAAATTAAACGTATGACTTATTTTTAGAGCAAAATATTCTCATCACCAAGTCAAGGTATGTTTGTAAAAAAAAAAAAAATCCTCATTACCACAGCAGCAGGGGGTCATACATAATGCAATTACTGGGCACGTATAAAGGAAGGCTGCCTACCTGCTTTCCAAAATAGGAACCCGACTTTGCGAGTTAGAAATTGCACAGGCAGTTCTGGACTGCAGGCTGAAATCTGGGAATTTCGCTCTGTGATATGACCCTTCCTTCCACGCAGCTCACTGTTGTACCAGGGACTACTGTACAGTTTTATAGGGTGTGTTAGATTAGATACATTCCCTAACATTTTACTCTGCTAGGAGGCGAAGTCAGAACTTTGTCTGGTAATCTGCGCAAAGAGCTTTCTCTCCTCCTTCATTTGCTTTAATGCGAGGCATTCTATTTGGGTGTAACGCATCTAAGGACTCTCCCTATTATTAAAAGAAAGCAGGCACTAACCTAATTTGTTTTAATCGTACATTCAGGATTTGAGCCTGGAGGTATGTTGGCATTTTTGCACGCTTGAACACCCTCTATTAGTGTATACATATGTGTACTTATACATCCAGTATGCTGTTCCTGATAGGATTTCTGAAGTTTAGGAAACAAATCTTTGTAGCAATGCGATTTCTGCGTTTCAGCTTGGGTTCTCTGCAAATGAGAATAACTGCAATAGGCAGGCATTCTTTGTCCCTTTCTTACTATGAACATAACAGAGGAGATTAACTGATAAAAATGGACAGAAGAAAGTTTAGAATTTTAAAATAAAAAGCCCCAATATCTATAGCAGATTTAATTATTTTAGTGAAACAAAAACTTGAAAATGCAGGGGTTAAAATGTTTTATCCAACAGGTCTTTTCCGTACATGTTTCTTTCAAAATTAAATTTTCAGCGGGTTTTATTTCTGTAACCAAAAAGGAACAGTATTTATGTTTATCTACACTTTTTTTTTATTATTATTTTAATGGTTATTGTAGTCTAACAGTGAAGTTAATCCAATGAGATCAATGGGGAAAAGAGTCAGCACTCCTCAAGGTCAAGTCTGAAGACAGTTCACATTGTAAAGCATTTAAAGGATGAATTGTTTCTCTAAAACGCTTTCACATTCTCTACCAAGCTGATCGCGGTAGTAAGAGTATATGAAGAATTCCTTGCTTGTATTACTACTAGAGGTAGAAAGCAATGATAATAGAGAGGCACTACCGACAGCTTGGTGACAGCAAAACTTGTTTCTACAAATGAGAATTTGTACATTTGGATGCACTATGAGTGTATGACTCATAGCACGGGATTTTCATATTAGTTTTCATTCAAACTTGATTGTTTGCAATGAAAGAGCTTTAGGTAAGATTTTTTTTCTCTGTGTGTGTGTTGTATTACAAATACCTATCTCAGCTTAATCGTGCTGCCTACCGCTAATGAGATGAAAACTCCAAAATGCTTCCAAAGCAGTTTACCTGGGCAGTGTCTGTTTTATTAGTTTCAGCCGGAGTTTCATTGAGCATCACGAAGGAAAAGGCACAGCTTCCAACATAACATAGCCAAGAAGCTGACATGTCTCGTGCCTTTCTCTTCCATTAGAGACATGCTATGCCTCCAGATGCTGCAGTCTGGATTTAGGGGCATATACCGCTCTTGCACAAATAAGAGTTGCATATGTTACGAGTTAATTCCATTTTGTTGTGTTCTCTTGCACATGGCGTTTTGAAACAGTTAGATGGAAAATATTTTTAGTTTACCATCTTGCATCGAAATGCACTTGGCTTATTAAATAAAATCTAAATCCCTAAGTGATATGTTCTACAGCTCGAATGCACTAATGTGTAAAGTTCATGGACAAACCGCCTGCGAGGGAATCGCACAAATCCAGACAGTGTTCCCATGTGCTGTATTTTGCATTCGTGTCTCAGTCAGCTGAAAAGTGTGCTAAATAACACACCTTTTCTTTGCTGTGCAACTGAGCTTCACCCAGCTCACAGTGCTACGTGCTTTTCATTTCAAAAAGAAGATGTGAGAATAAAAGAGCTTCGCTCTTTTGTTGAGGGCATCTAATTTAAACGAAGTGAGGTAGGAATCCATGACTCCTGAGAGTGATTCACTGAGCCATAGTGCAACAGGTATACTTAGCTGATGTGAAGATACTTCAAAGAAAGTCCCTTACTGGAGTAGTTTATTGAAGTCACTTTGAGATCTATCTGCATTGTATCAAAGGACATGCAAGTGTGATGCCTAATACAGCTTAACATACACAAATACTTTAGAAAGGTTCATTTCAAGAAGCAGTATGATATATTCACAGCTCATTAATAATGCTACATTCTGGTGCAGGGAAGTAAAACAAATAAGCTTATGCCAATGTGATTTTGGAAGGTGCCCGTCTCCTTAAGGTATGACACTTGGACCTTTCTTCATGATAGTTAAGAACTAGCCTATGTTTTTTACACATCAGTAATGTCATTGATGCCAGCAAACTTCAAATACTTTCGTGAATCAGAATCTTTAAGACAGATGTGATTTTATCTTTAGGTAGTATCTCTGCAAATGAAGCTCTTCTTGGCATATGTGTTTTAGGGAGATCCAGCTAGCTTGCTGGGCTTTTTTTTCTTCTTTTCTCATTCTTTGACAAGCTATAATATCTGCATCTAAAAAAATCCCAGTTTAATCTAAAATGATCGTTTCAAACAATTGTTACTCTGTATTTAATTTCTCCTATGCAGTATAGGACAGCGTCTTGGGCTTTGAGGAGCATGATGACGCATTAAAAAAGTACATGCAATTTTTAGCTCTCTGCTTCCTCCAGCTATTACTAATTAAGGTTTCAATCCTGCAAATGCTTCTAGTCAAGCACATTGCCATGAACGCAAACAGGACTCTGTGAAAACACAGGAGTACTCCCACGTGAAACTGGTGAAGTGATTAGTACCAGAGCAATTCAGGGCAGTGAATCTCTTTCTGTTCCGAATACAAGCTACTTTAGGGGTTTCTGCTCCAAGCCCAGAGCTCATCACGCTGTAAATCATAAGCAAACACACCTGCAAAGTAAGTGACATTATCCCAGCAGCTATTAAAACCCAGGTATTTTGTAGTTATTTATTCCTGGTGTCTTTTTCTCCCTGCAGAGCAGAGAAAATTAGAAATCACTAATTAGAAATAACTAGGAAATAGCTAGGAATACACACTGTGAGCAGTATTTTACTCATTAATGTGAAAAAGAGGTGATGAAGATTAGTGACATCACTCTCCTAACGTCCCTTGATGGAGGCAAAATTATGAAATATGCCCCCTGCTGCTGGTCCTGAAAGAGCCCGGAAATGTCAGGCAGGGGACAATAAATATTTCAGGTAATGGTAGGGGGGGAGTTCTGTATTTCAGTCTTTTCAATGTAAGTGAGTCATAGCCTAAACCATCTGATGCACAAAGATTCAAATCAGCTGCTATTTTTTATTCTGCGTAACTAAAACTTGAAGTATAATCAGCAAAATATTAATATATACAGATGAAAACCACAATGAAAATAGTATCAATAATATTAATATTTTAAAATTGAAGTCTTTCTCCTCTGTGCTTAATAATTTTAATAGGAGAATGGACTGACTGTCATGTCTAACTGTCAAGATCTGGAAACAAATGAATGGAAAACATTTTTTTTTTCAGGCATCATTAATTTGCCTGCACTTTGGATACATTTAAAAATACAAATATGTACTATTAAAGTAACCTACAGGTCTTGTCATAACTGTTCCTTCAGTCCAGTGTTCTTAAGCAGAGATAATACTAGAAAGAATGAAACAATTGTTAAATTGCAATATAACGTGCAGATTGGGAAACAAATACTATTGTGCAGGATGGTTCCATTTGCAAATAAATTATCTATTTGAAACAAGCACACCCCAAAGTTTTGAAGAGAACTTGGTCTAAAGCTTTTGACTAACTGATCTGGAATGGAAATTTCCTATAGCTTAAACTCTAAAAGCATTCCTGGGACATCAGAGTTCAGGTGTGACATCTCAAGTACATTAACCATCAGTTTGTTTAAATTAAACAGGAGGCATGAGAATTTTTACTGGTTAGAGTGGGCTGGCAATGCAAACAGCTTTTAATGATGTAATGCAAATTTGCAAATAATTTTCAGTGAGGGCTTCATAGGTCAGTGCAACTTTTGTGTAATACACCAAATTGCTGGAATTACTTTAAAATTATTAATAATCGGAGATCATGAAAATTAGAACAGAATCTGTATTTATAGGGGAAAAGTAGCCCAAAATAGAGATTCAGAGCTAAAAGATGTTCTAGATACGTTTTAGTCTTTAAAGCTAAGCGTTAAACTGTGGCACGGGTAAGCATTAAAAAGAGCAAAATGGAAGTAAACACAGCAATGCAATGTTAGAGATATGTGGTATGTGTTGTGGCAGTGTAAGCTCTCACCAAAAAACAACAACAAAAAAAGCTTTTATGGTGAAGTATAGCGAAGGCATTGGCATAGCATAGGTTTGTGAATGGTAAATGTGCTTATCGCCATTCTTAACTAGTCAGGCATTTGGTATTTTTGACAGTCAACAAATTATTCATTTTCTGTGCAAGGATTTTCAGTTAAGGAATTCAGGCATCACTGAAATGATGCATGATCCCCAGGCTTTATTGCTGCTGATATCCATAGGTTTCCACTGCAGCTCAGGTATCAAGAGGAACAAATTATATTGCTTCTATGGGAGTTAAATAGGCAAAATTTAGGGAAAAAGAAAAAGCAAAAAGACAAGACTGAATATAAATATACATCTGTTGTGAATCTGGATTGACTCTAAGGTTAAATAATGATGCCTGCCTTCACCAAATTGCCATGGAAAAATACGAACTGATCATAATTACAGTACAATAAAACCTCGTCCTCTTCCTTTGGTAGGCTCTTGAGTACAATAAAATCTTTGGCTAAAATAAGCTGAATTCATATTTGTAGGCTTTCTCTTTGACAGTAAGGAGAATATTCTTAAATGGCATGAATTGCCATCTTTTTTGCTGACTTCAAAAAAGTTAGGACGATTCATAGCACTCAGATGGTGGTCCCCAAGTATGGCTATCTTCCTGACATTACTAGAATATGCATATTGCAAATTTGCAAACCACACACTAGATACAACTGCTCAAGAATCCTACTTACATTCTGATCAATATTCAGGAAGATGTTTCTTTTAGCTTCCAACATTAAAAAATTAGGCAAGACTACAGAAGTCCTGAAGAGGAAGAACTGTACACTGGTTCATTCAGGTCGATTTTAGATCATCTCTTTCCTCAGAAATCTTAAGCTAAAAAGAAGAATGACAAATGCCACCGAACCCGAAAAACAGAAAGCGAATGCAAATATTAGCCCATACATGAAAATATAAATGATGTTCCAAACTGTGTTGGCACCAGATGTTTTTAAGAGTTAAACAGTTTACTGTTTTCATATATTTGAAGCATTCTGGTTTTTCACTTGATGTTATAAGCTTTGGGCAAACTTGCTGGCATTGATTTAAGTTATGCTTTTGTACCACATGTAGATCGAGCGCATGTTCTGGAAAGATACAATCTGAACAAGAATTGAATCATTAATATTGAAAGGTAGTAACTGGTTGCACTTCCTTCAGTAATTTGTTCATTGAGAAGCTTTGCACTGGATATTTAGCTCAAAAGTTATAATCTTTCAGAAAGAACGGTACCAGATAGCCGTCATTTGTTGATAACTCTGCACAGAAAGCTTCTACATCATTTCACTAAGCATTCAAAGTTATCTATTTGTCTTAACATAAGTTGCCTATGTTTGCATCCTCCTTATATAGTTTAAAAAGAAAACATAAAGTTCTGTATAGACCTGTATTTCCATGTCTTGGGCGTTTCAAAACTCATACTAAACAAGTAGTAAGAACACTTGGTGTAGGACTTGTGTACTTGTTACGGGACTCAGCAGCCCAGGAAAGCACAATCCCGAGTGTCCAGATTTGATGATGAAGCTATTAACAAACACTTTGCCGTGCCATTGTCACTTTGCTATTGTTTTTTTTTTTTCTTTTCACCTTTTGGAGCCTCTCCCACATTTCTCTAAAAAGTGCTATTTGGCTCCGTCTCCTATTTCTCTTGGAAACACAATCTTTCTCCCTCCCCCTCGCACCCTCTCACTTTCTTCATTGTGCTTCCCTTTGTTTCTGTACTGTGCGAGAAATCCTGTGCGGGCATCCCCTAGAATTAAAAAAAGGCATTTTTACACCGGCTTGGGTTTGCGACTTCCCCGGCCCCTTTCGCATCTCCGGCAAAAGGAGTCCTGGCACTGCTGTCCCCGCATCCCGGCCCGGGGTCCTAGCATTCTTGTCCCCTCAGTCCCGGTTTGGGGCACTGGTATTGTTGCCCCCTCGGTCCCGGGGCCCCCGACAGCCCCGTCTCCCGCGGCCGGGCTGACAGCAGCAGGTTGGAGTGCCGCGGAGGGCAGCGCTGCGGTGCGGGGGGCAGCCGCCGCTGTGGGGGGCACCGCCCCGCCGCTCCCCGCCGCTCCCCGCGCTCCCACTTGGGGCCGGCCCCGCAGCCCCCGGGGACGGGCCAGGCCCGGCGGGGTCGCTGCGGGCGCACCGCGCCAGGAACCGTCTCACTGTTTCTAGGCACGGTCCGTTCCGAGGGACATCGCCACCCCGGGGCTCGCAGGCCGGCGAGTTGGCAAAGCCAAGAGGGGTTCGGGCCTCCGGTTTTCTTTGTACTCCTCTCTTTTAATATTAGAGCACATATTGAAACGATAAACACAATGAAAAGCACAAAATATTTCATCAGTGTTGTAACTGTATATTTCCTTTATTCTGAAGAAATATCAAGTTTTGAACAGTGCACAGAGGCAGCCACTTCTGCTTTGGACGCCACGCTCCTTTTAAAGACCTCGTTTGTTACACTAAATCTACAGACAATTTTTACAAAGCATTAGATGTCAGAAAAGGGGGGAAAAGTCTTACCGTCGAAAGACTGCTGCAGGTTCCAGCTCAGCCTGAAACTGCAGGGAAAAGTGGAGCAGCTGCTGAACAAAAGTTTTAGATTTTTTTTTTTTTTTTTTTGGAAAGTCTGCAAAACTAATTTCCCACAAAATAGAACTCAATTTCCGTTTAAGAAACTAGCTCTTGCAAATCTCATACAATTTCTGATTTTTTTTTTCCAATAGCAATTGAAATTAATTTTATCTTTCGCACATGGACCCAAGAATTTAGACTTAAACTGCTGGACCCGAAATGCTTTCCCATTTCCCACCCACTCTTTTTAATTTTTTTCTTTTCTTTTAAATTTTGGTTGGGGGTGAGAAAGAAGGTACAGCGAAGGGCTAAGAAGAAAAATGTTTGCTCAGTGGGCACCTCTTTGGCCAGTGATCAATAAATCTGTTGTCCCAATTTAAACCAGTTAACAGACGCCTTTGGTGGCTACTGTTAATTCCTCTACATGTATCTTAAAGAACAAAAGTTCGGAGTCTCTGGGTTGTCCCTCCTGAGCCACTAAAAGACCATAACGAAGAAAATGAAGATACAAGGAATAAAACTTAGACGAAATCTCGTTTTGAAGGCGCGGGGAGCAAGAAAGGGAAACTTGTTTCTCCGGCCAGATCCAAGCGCCCGTGGAGCGCCGGTGGCTTGGCTGCAGAGCCACCCAAGCCCCTGGTGCTGGGAGGACAGCGTGAGGTGCTGCAGGCGGAGCGGGAGAACAGCACCTAATTAGGCGGGTCCCGATAGCCCTCAGGCTGCCGCGACCGCCTCCCCCCTGGGCGCGCAGGTGAGGCCCTGCCCAGCGTCCTCCACCCCACGGCGGGCAACAGAGGTGGCGCCCCCCGTGCCCCGCCTGCCGCTCCCGAGGAAAACCCGCGGGCTCCTCTTCACGTCTCTATTGCCCTCCCCTGCCCGCTCGCCCGACCGGCAGCGGCAGCCCGAGCGGACCTGGCGGGGCGGTGTTGGCCCTGCGGGGGCACCCCCTGCGCCGATCCGCCCCGGGGGGTGGGGGCCTTGCGGGCGGCAGGACCGGCCCCGGGGCAGCCCCGGC
>VWZI01002625.1:472800-495039 GCA_013396835.1 Psilopogon haemacephalus | reverse complement strand
CCGCCCGCTGACGGAGCGGCTGGGCGCGGGGACGGCGCTGGCGTTTCGGAGGGAGTTTGCATGTGGTCAGTGCTGTGCCGCTAAGCCAGCCCCCAGCTCACATTACACACTACTGTATTTATAACCTCTCGGAGCTGTTTCCCCCTTCAAGCAGTTCTCTGGGACCACCTTCTATTGGCTTCAACCTCTCCCGCTTCTTGACATCTGAGCAGCCCTGAGAAAAGGCTCATCTAGGTCCGAGTGTTTATGCAGCGGAGACTGGCCACTAGGGCTAAAGACCGGGATTATCTGAGCTCAGCTGCTTGCTGCAAAGTCTGTCGTTGCCGTTTTGGAAAAAAAAAATCCCAGCCCCGATCTGTTTACAGTGAAAGTTGACAAAGGGTGGTGAAGTTGGATCTTTCCTAAACTCTCCTGCCTGGAACCTGAGACTTGCATGCCATGGATCACACACTCTTTGGCTGCCTGCGCAGCCCCCATGCCACGGCGCAGAGCTTGCACCCTTTCTCCCAGTCTTCTCTTGCCCTGCATGGAAGATCTGACCACATGTCCTACCCTGATCTGTCTTCTTCTTCTTCCTCTTGCATAATAGCGGGATACCCCAATGAGGAGGGCATGTTTGCCAGCCAGCATCATAGGGGGCACCACCACCATCACCATCACCACCACCACCATCACCAGCAACAGCAGCACCAGGCTTTGCAGACGAACTGGCACATTCCTCAGATGTCGTCTCCTCCCGCCGCGGCCAGGCACAGCCTCTGCCTTCAGCCCGACTCAGGAGGACCCCCGGAGCTGGGCAGCAGCCCTCCTGTCCTCTGTTCAAACTCTTCCAGCCTGGGCACTAACACCCCCACGGGAGCAGCATGTGCGCCAGGGGACTATGGCAGGCAGGCTCTGTCCCCAGTGGAAACAGAGAAGAGGTCCGGCAAGAGGAAAAGCGACAGCTCAGGTAACGGCTCACGCTGTCCCCTGTGGGGCGGGACTCCGGGGCTGAGGGTGCTGGGGGAGAGCTGCGCTGCCGGGCCCCGGGTCCCGCGACCCGGCCCCGGGTCCCGCAACCCGGCCCGGGTCGGCCCGGCCTGTCTCGACTGGGCTCAGCTGGCCCCGACCCGGCCCGGCCCGGCCCGGCCCGGCCTCTGCCGCCGCTGTGCTCTCGCCGCCCGCTGACAGCGGGCTGCTGGGTCGCTCCTTCCTTCAAACGGTCCCTCGGAGTCTCCATCATTACAGCAAGCTTTCTAGGGCTACCGGGTGGGGAAGAAAACGGAAAAAATCCAGCATGTGATAGGGCATGAAATGAAGGTGGTTGTGTGTGTACAGGGGAGAGTTTCCTACAAGGCCAGGAGCGAAATGTGCCTAGTTTTGGTGAGGATTTCAGCATGTGGTCCCCTGTCCTCCTCCCCCGGACCGGTACGCCGGACCGCGCTTTGCAATTCCGAATATAGCGCGCTTCGGCCCCTCCGCCCCTCTGCCGCCGAGTTGACTGCGGTGCCCAGGCGATTGCACAACGCCTGGAAACTCTGCCTTGGAAGTAGGGATTCGGGAGAGGAGCTGGTGCCTTGAAGCCCCGTAGGATCTGGCTGCGACTGCACCAAATCCTCAGCGTGGAAGGGGCAAAATCTGGAGCTTGTACAGCGAATGGGAGTTTTAGAAAGTGGCTTCAGTACAGTTTGCTGCTGGCGGGGACAGAGGGAAGCAAGGAACTGTCTGACTATTCAAATCACTGCAATTCTTACTTAAAGACGAGTGTAAAGACATGTAGACCTGCAGTCATTCCAGGGCGATGATTTGGCATCAGTGAACGTGTAAAAAAATTGACACAATAACCTGCTTTTTACAATGGCAAAGCCTCTCAAAGCCCCGCTCTGACAAAAGCCACGCGGCGAAGGCAGCGCGACTGATGGCACTTCCGTTAGGGCACACATAAACCGAGGGGTCATCACAAACAAGACCGAGGCAGGCAGGAGGCACTTGAAAAAGAAAGGGCTCAACAGTTTGAAAATCCAAGAGCAGCCGTAAGTGAATTGTTTGTTATTGAAGAAGAGAAAGCGAAAGGCTTTTCCAGATATTTCAGAAGTTCAGAACTGAAACCGTGGCCTCTTTCACTCGAAATGTTAGCTTGGTAAAGTGGTAAGCAACAGAAGCTATTAAAAAAAAAAAATAACCCTCAAGGATACCATAATTTTTCACACTGTCATTTACATGCATTTACAGTAATTCAGAATGAATGTAACTCGAATTTCATTTTACATAGGCTGGAAACTCTTTCAAGATTAAAAGCCGTGTCTAGTTAGAACACTGGTGGCGAATTCTATTGTTGCATCTTCATTACATTTTATGAGATTAAAAAAAATTATTTGATTTAATGAGATTTATGAGTGATACTAAGATCTGAGTCCTTGTTTCTACTGGGAAAAGAACTGGATGCCTGTTGGTATAAGGATTTACTGTATTTGTCAGTCTATTTAAAGATGAAGGAAACAAGGAAATCGGTCCCTTTCACTGTCAGGGAAGTGCCTGTTATCACTTTCTGTTTATTTTTGCAATGCAAACCCAAAAAACTGATAACAACGGAGTGGGGAATGTCCCAAACCTTACTCCAAAATGAGTAGAGTCTTCCGCTGGTTTTAGTGGAGAAAGGTTCAAGTCTTTAGCCACTTATCTTGTGCTGTACTCCGAACCTCACTTTCTAAGGCTTTCTGAAGATCAAGGCAGGTAACTATTTCCTCTTCCCTTCCGCTAAGAAAGAGAAGTGTTATGGCTGTTCACATAACTCCGAATCTCTCAATCTGAAAATCTTTTGACAAGAAGTGGGTAGTTGCTGTGTCTTTGGGTTTTCTTCAGGAAAATCCTGAGTTTTGGACTGAACATTTAACCCCTCCCCTTCATTAATTCAGGACCTTGGTGCCTTTCTGATGTATGGCAGCCAGAATTACTTTTCAGTCACAGCATTTCTATATCTGTCATCTATAATTGCCCCTTATTTGATTGAAAATAATCCCCTTTATTTCTCATTAATCTGTTTTGTTGGTGGGGGTTTCTTTTGGTGGATTATTTTTTAAAAGAAATTACTGCACTTGAAAGAATTTAATCCACGCCTTTCCTACCTTTTGGAGACATATTCATCACTCTTGGAACTACTTCAATAGGCGTTTGTATAAAATCCTAATAGTAAATAGCTAAGACATGAAGAGAGACTTTAAGTTTCAGTGCCAGTGTTCTGAGACAATTATTAATGCTCTTGCTTATTTACAGATATTCTTCCTAAGCATATCACTTAAAGCCACAGAATGTTCAATGTTTTCTTGAGCACTGAATCTGTTCTTCATTTCAGAACCGAATTAACCTTAGGCTACCCCTTACTTGCATTACTCTGCTTTTATTTCGGAATATTTAAGATCAGGAACGTTCATTCATAAAAAAGCTGAGTTTATAGATAGGTCAAAGAAAGTAAAAGGTGAACATTCCTTGTATCGTTTATGTCCTAAGCTAGTAACTGTTGCTCAGCCATGTGGATACTTGGAAAATTTACCAGCAGAGATGCCCTATTTCACTTATCTGTTATGTTGGCGGGAGTATAGGCTTTTTTTACAATTATTTACAAAAATCTAGAGGATGAGCAGAATTTGGAATGATGGACTGGGTGTTTGTCCTTGCGCTTGCTTTTTTTTACCTTGGAATTCACATATTGCAGGGAAAGGGAAGGATAGAGATGTTTTGCGCTACGTGTTGATACTTCTGTTTGGGATTGAGAAAGCAAGGTGAAACGTGCTTCCCTATTAGCATCCCTGTCTGAATTCTTTTGCCCTAATCCGGGTTTTAAGTAGTTTGGGAAATTCCCTTTGAAGATATTGAATGGGCTGCTACAGAACAGGGTGAAACTGTCAGCTGTTTTTGCTGTAAAGCACTGGGAAATAACTGCTTTACTTAGTCATCGACCTTGCATGCTGCAGCTGTCAATGTCTCCAGGTTTTGTAGCTGCTCTCTCATTATCTTCAGAACATTCCTTTCAACCTGCGTAGGCCCAGAAGTGGGTCACTAAAGTAGCCTGTGAGCTGAGAAGCGATGGATGCTCATCTTTGGATGTTAAAGTTTTGCAGTGAGTAATGGCATCTGCATCCTTGGCTTTGTAACTCAGCTCTGCCTATGTCGAGGATGTAGAAGGAAGAAGACAATGCTAAATCTGAGGACAGGTTACAAATAAAATTGCTTATTTTGAAGTGCACAAATAAAATTGCTTATTTTGAAGTGCACTAATGGTCTGAATTGTCTGTGCGCTAATGAGGTGCGGAAGAAAACCATGCTGAGTGGATAAAAAACATATTCTTGGAGTGCTTTTGTTGTTCTGTGGTACGAGATGTTCTGTATGGAATATTTTGGATTTTTCTGATGCCTCCCTTTCTCATTACTTGCCTGTGACTTTCGAGGCCATTTTATTTCTGGGTTTTATAGAGTAGGCTTTGATTTTTGGATGATGCAGTGCACATCAACTGCAAAAATACTCTGGCAGTTGTCTAAGTCAGCTGAGGTCCAGGTTCTCTTCAAACTTCAGTCAGGAGAAAGTCATGTTAATACCTCCCTATATATAAAGTGTAATCTAGATTTACCGAAAAGTATGAAAAGAAAGTGAATCTGGAAGCCTAAAGGAAGGCTAAAATGCTATGGTGAAAATTCTGTTCTGTGCTGAAAAGGACAGAGGGAAGCTGGGTAGTGTTGAAGAAGTTTTAAGCAGTGTAACTATTTAAACATTTAGTTGTGATAGATAAATACATAAGTAAATTTGATTCCAGTTAAAGCCTAATGTGATTAAACACATGCCCCCAGGCATGAGAAGCTTTTATATTTTTTTTCCCCCCCAAGTTTGACATGAAAAAAACATTGTTAATATGGCACAGATTTCTAAGGAAAGCCTATCAGGTTATAGTAACTATTCATATTTTTGTCTATATTTACAATAGTATCTTATAGAAGCACTGTTATGAAACCTACAAAAACATTTCAGGAATCCAGTGTTTCAATAGCTGCTCTGCTGGTTGTTGTTCATTGACAAATCACATGAAAAGAAAACAATACTTTTTTTTTTTTTTTTCCCCCCTAGTGTTTTAACGTCTTTTCTGACCTATGTATTATCAACATGCTAGCAGGAAAAAGTTACATCTCCAGGGAATTAATTTTAAACACATGTAAATATCATAAATCATATGTGCTTGTTTGAAATGGTCTCTAAAATGCAGGTCATTTTGATAAATGATTATAAATACTGCAAAATCATGGGTTTCAAGGACTTCTGATTGGTTTCTGAAACACATCAGTAAGAAAAATGAGCTGCACACTTGTAGTCAAAAAGAACTGTGTAACTGATTCATCAATATGTCTGTGCTTTTCAGTATGGTTGTAAACGGAAGCAAGAAAAAAAAATCATAATAAAGCAGAGTTTTTCTGGGAATAGTTGGTTTGTTTGGTATCCAGTGTCAAAGCATCGCTTACCATTAGAAAAAAACAACCCAGCAACAAAAGAAAAACATCTCTGTAGCTTTCGTAAGTGAAACGATTTCAAAATCTAATGAATAATGATTATGAAAGTTTTAAGAGAAAACTTTTAAGGCTGATTGCTTAGCAAATGTTGGGCTACCTAGTGGGCTATTTGCTATATTGTTTAGTAGGTGAACATTTCTAATGTGTTCGCTTCTGCTGTTAGAAAATATAATCAGGAACATTCCTAGGACTGTAAAAAATTTAAACACTGTTTTAATGATGCATTCTCAGAGTTGTCTGCCCAAAGCAAAGGGTAATTTTGTGTGGACAGAAAGAAGTATGGCCTCTAATTAGGTATTCCTGTCTGTTTGTATGTATCATTCAGTAGGATTTGCACTTCCTCTCCCCCAGCCTGCCCTTTGAGAAGCATCGGAGTCCTAAACCAGACGTTCACTGCAGCACAAATGTTTTTGTGAGAAGGTCTGTTGACTGTAGTGGAACTATTGACGTGCTCAAGGATTTTGGATCGTTTGGCTCTTGGTTGTGTTGCAGTGTTTCAAGTCTTTGTCACAGAAATGCAATTTCATGTTACTCTTTTATTTAGCATTAAGCACTATCAACAGCCCCAGTTTTCCAAGCAAAGCCACCCAGGGGTCTGGATGAGTAAGAAGTGTGGTACTAGAACCAAACACAGAAAGAGGTATGGAAACATAGGGAGGAAAGATCCAAACATTCTGGCAGTACCTGGAGAAAATGTCACTAAAACTTTTCCAAAAATTGTGCTTGTGGTTACCGTTCAGGATTTTTAAGCTGCCATTGTGTGGTAGAGAAAGAAAAAGGCTTTATAATTTTTGCAAATATTTATTGATAGAATACTAAGCCTAGTTGAGTGCTGCCAATTCATCGTTATATGTATATATATTGGATTTTAATTTCATTGGTTTTACCATGCTGGGATAAAATTTATCCCAACATACTTAGCATGACTTCTCTGCACAGTAAGTGTGTTGTTGCACAGTAAGTAATCAGACTGCAGAATTGTTGCCGGACTCGTTGCCCTTTTTAGACGTGCTAATTATTTAATAAGTGCTTTTAAATTGAGCCTGCTAATCTGCATATAGTTTGCCGTTTGGCAATACTCATTTTTCAGTGATGTGATGACTTGGTATGTTCTATCCTTGAGGTCCTCAAAAGCAGGATTGGGCTCTGTGCCTTGAAAACCAAGGGAAGGTGACAAGAATGTCTTTGCTGCTCTCTGCTAATAATCTGGTATTGCTCACCCGATCGCTGTTTCAGCAAATACGGTGTTAACATGGCAGAATAAGTACTCACCCTAGTGTGTTTCTTTCAGTAGCAAAATGCATTCTACCTAACAGTTTTGCTGGTCTCCAGAAAGGAAGCAAAATAACTTTGGTTTCATCTGCTAGAATGAGCAACATTTAAATCGATCAGTAAAACGCAGTTACGGTGGGCTTGGGTTCAATCCCTGTTCTTACTATGTTTTCCCGTGTGCTTTTTCTAATACACTTAAGAATGCAACTTGAAAGGACGTGTAAGGAAAGTCATATTTTTAAAAATGTAAATACTTGCATATGTTGCTAACAAGGTTCCTAACGAAAGTAGTGTGGTGTTAGAGAAGTTTGATAAGCAGTGCTCGAGGCTACTTCATTACATCAGTGCACAGCTGGGCACCGAACCCAGCCTTATGATCTGTCTCAAGCTTGTGCCCTCTCCTTTTATGTCTGTGCAATGGCAATACCAGCGCTTGCCTTCCATTTGCAAAGTGCTGTAAGCTTATATTTAATGAAAGGCTTTGTGTGTGTGTGTGTGTGCGTGCGCGCGCTTGTGCTTTTTTTAGTAGGCTTTAAAGACTTGCAGATCTGCGTCACTATTTCTCAAAGATGGTGGCAGGGTAGGGGCCACCCGACAGAAAAAGCCCTCCTCAGCGGGGCAATCACATCACCCTCATCAGCATGAGCTTGTGTGGCTGCATAGGTGTGCACAGAAAGAAGTTATTTGATTTTTGGGGTCTTTGATGACCGGATAGCTGCTTTTGTTTTGTATTTAATCAAAGCCTGAGTTAAAGAAAAGAAAAAATAAAAGAGCCTGATGGAATTGTGTTGGGTGCATTCAGTCTAGTCTTGTATGTATTTTGAGTATCTGAATCACTAAAAAAAGTTCTTAAAATAAGTGGTCTGTAAGCATACGTACTAAGGAAAGTTTCACATGGAAGTTGTTGATGCTAGAACTGCCACTGACTTTTGGTAATGCCAGATTCGAAGACATGCATTCTTACTACAAATGTAGCTTAGCTTGAAAGAAGGAGGCAAACCAGCTAGCTGTGCTTGCTAGTGCTTTTGTGATACGTTGTCTCTCATGCTTCCATTGGCAAACACAGCAAAGGAATGCTTGTTAAAAAACCCACTGCTGCCATCGGTCTTAGTTTTCAAGCCTTTGTTGTCCTTGTTCTTCATTAATGTATATTACAAAATCTGTGTCCTTTGTTAAGTTTATCTAAACTGTGCCCACTTAATACTTTAATAGACAAAAATGTAACTCACACCGAGGTTATTTAAATCTCTGCTAATTTTATATGCATATCTGTAAAATCACTGGTGCAGATTTGCATCACCATAACCTAGCATTTGATAAAAGATGCGGAGTGGGAAAAATAATGAATATAATGGGATGTAGTCACTGTCATACACAAAAAGTTGCTTCTGAAGTCTTCTACTAAGCATTATAAATAGATCAGAATTCTACTTGTTAACATCAGTGATATTAAAGATATAATGTTAATTGTAGATTAGGGAGGACCTTCTTCATGTTGAGCTCTTGAGCCTGCAGGAGACAGTACCATACCACCTATTAGGAACATGAATTTATTTTCCATGTGGAATTAGGAATTTCAGAAATAGTTTTTTGGGTAGAGTCCTCAACTGGAAGTTATGTGTATTGCTAACTAGACATGCAATTATACATCAAAAGAAAAAAATCAGAAGTCACATTTGAAAATTGGCTGCTGAATATTTTGGGTTTTAACGATGAATCGAATCATTCAGTAATCTGGAGCCTTGAAGTTGACGGAGCTTCTGGTTCAATACAAAGAAGGAAAAAAGACAGTCTCAACTTTGTCTTAAAAAATTACCTGTGCTGAATAACCCTTCCAGCAGTGCGAAAAGAGGCCCTTAAAATACATAAGCAGAAGAAAACATACATGAGAACTTAATGGTCATTGGAAAGAGAAGTTATTTTGTACTTGAATCCAAGTGTCCTTTTATCTTTCTTTTCAACAAATGAAAGAAAATGATTGACCACACAGCAAAAGAAACAAGTCTCAAGGGAATGAGTCAAATCTTTCATTTATGATGGAAGAACATAAGTTTTACTAAACCAATAAAATCCAGTGGATTATGAAATCTTAACTGGGTTTTCTTTCTTTCTTTTCTTTTTCTTTCTTTCTTTTTTCTTTCTTTCTTTTTTTTTCTTTCTCTTTCTTTCTTTCCTTCTTTCCTTCCTTCTTTCTTTCTTTTCTTTCTTTCTTTCTTTCTTTCTTTCTTTCTTTCTTTCTTTCTTTCTTTCTTTCTTTCTTTCTTTCTTTCTTTCTTTCTTTCTTTCTTTCTTTCTTTCTTTCTTTCCTTCCTTCCTTCCTTCCTTCCTTCCTTCTTTTTTTTGCTTTCTTGCTTTTTCTTTCTCTTTCCCTTTATTTTCCTTTCTTTTTCTTTCCCTTTATTTTCTTTTATTTTCTTTCCTTTTTTTCTTTTCTTTCTTTTCTATGAAGCAGGTTCTGGGACTAGAAAAAAATTGGTTGATTGAACAATATTTTATAGCAAATAGGATATGAAAAACTAAAACTAAAACAGATTACTGCAGGCTTTTAAAAATCCTTCCTCCTGCATTCTCTCAGATCTTTTTTTTATTTTTAGCAAGTGAGCCTGAAAAATGCTGCCTTACATAAACTGTGTTAGATGCACTTTGCTGGCCTCTGCCACCATTGCGAGTTTTAATTCTTAGGCTGTGAACCTACAATGCATTTAATTTTCTACGTTCGGAGATGAATGAAATCTAGGGTGTGCTGAAGTCAAAACTGTCTGGAGCCAGGACTTCACAGCAGAAGTAGTCATCTTCCTCTGATACGAACCCACCTGATGTTAAGTGTATGTTTACACACTTCGGTGGAATGGGGGCATTAGTCACATAAATGTATCAAGCGGGGAAAAAAAAAAAAATTCCCACTCTAGTCCTTCTAAAAATAGACGCTAAAAAATCTGTTGGACATATGTGGACTCACAATATAGCTATGAAGAGAGTTGAATGAACCATGGGGTTTTCTACCTGCCAAGGAAAAAAATGGTATATCCTAGAAGTAGCAGTGTACTCTGAGCGTGCATGGGGGCATCTTTGGAAAGGGCTGTTTTAACAGGGTGAGCGTGGCTCCTCAGGCACGCTGGCCTCAGTAGCTTTTCAAGCCATTCATTCCCTTCCAGCTGGTACAGAATAGCAGAACTCTTTAGGCTCCATCCTCCTAGGATATGTGGACAAACAAACCCCTCTTTTTACAGTTTGCTTATTACTGTGAAAAGAATGGTAAGACCAGTGACTAGATGTCTCCTAAATTCACCAAAGTACCAGCTGGGTTAGTGAAGGAAAAAGCACTGAAGTGAGATGTGCTGGTGAACTATAGGATGGCTTAGTTTGCAAGGCTGCTAAGAATGGTGTGAATGGAAGCCTGGGTGGCTTATGACAGTGTAGAGTGCTTGAAGATGCCTTGTAAAGCTTTGAGCTTAGCATGCCAGGCAGTGTTTTCTGCCAGAAGAAAACAGCAATCTAATGGGGTCTAAGACATGTTCACTCCTTTTGAACTGATATTTTCTGTAAAATTTGGCGAGTTACATTCACCTTAAACAGGGCTTGAGGGAGAACAGAATGCTGCAAATCTTTTGTGCTTTTAAATTACTGATTTGACTGACTCCAAAGTGATATAGTAGTATTAATTTTTTTTGGTTTTTTTGTGGGGGTGTACCACAGTGAGTTCAAGCTACAGTTGTGTGTTAACTTTGTGTTCCTGAGCACATTAGAACAATGCACACTAACAGCCTCACTCCCAGCTCCGTCTCTCTGTCCCTTTCCCTCTTTTTTATTACACAAGTCAAATTCTGATGGAGTATATGCCTGTATATCCTTTCAATTTCCATTTATCCTTGCAGAATGAGAATTTTCTTTGTTGCAAAACAAAATACCACCCTTTACCTTAATTGGACTTTCATTAGTTGTCCGCCTACAATAACTTAAGAATCACAGTGATCGGTACTGTTAGTTAAAGTTAGTTTGTTAGGCAATGCAAGATGAAACAGCTTCGGATCAGTGGAGCAAAGTCAAATGAAAATTGAAGGCTTCATTAGGAGTTGTGCATTGCTTGAATCTGCAGCATTGTATTTTCTTGTAATATTTTGACTTTATTTTACATGATTTTTTAATAGATTATTGGGCAAATAAGAAGAGGGACTATTCTGTTCGTGCGATGCTTCCAGGAATCAATATATTGAAAGTAGTAAATAGAACAACTTAAATTACCTTTTTTTTAAAATTTGTTTTAGTTATGTGATTATGCACAGGACAAAAAGCTGGGGACAAGGGCACAAATATTGCTGAACTTCAGTTTAACTTTGCAATTTTTTTTATCAAAGCATTCTGATTGCTTTGATTTTTACACTTCCATACATTGCTGCAACTTTGCAAGACAGACATCTTTACTGCTCCGAGAGTATGTACAAAAATCTAGCAGCGTTCAAACCCTGTAAAACTGTCTTTACTCCACTGGTTTCAAACTGAAATTTAGATGTGCAGAGAAGGTGGCAATCAAGTCTGATGGCATGAAATATATCCGAGACTTCAAGTTTTTGTATTTGAAAACGTATCAGGAGCACTTTTCCAGATATGACACCCAAATGAAGAAAATTTGGATAGAGATTGTGTGGTTCAAGTACAGTGGATAAATGTGTCCAGCAGTTTTGAAGTATGTTTCATAAAATACAACTTACAGAATCACAGAATGTTAGAGGTTGGAAGGGACCTCCAGAGATCATCGAGTCCAACCCTTCTGCCAAAAGCAGGATCACCTAGGATAGTCCGCACAGGAATGCATGCAGGTGGGTTTTGAAAGTCTCTAGAGGAGACCCAGTCCTTCAAAGTTCTTGGGAAAACTGTTCCCTCAGCAAAAGTCACTCAATGTTTGGTAGTCTGTGTACTGATGGTCTAATCCTGTTGAAGCCTAGGGTAGTGTGTGTAATTGTCTTGGATCAGCAATATAGTGTTGAAAAAAGTTAAGCACAGGCATGTGTGTTGCTGCTCTGTGATTGATTCTTTCAGCTTGATGGTGTGCAGCTAAGAAATGTTTGTAGTTTCACAACATATGGGTAGATAGCGTAAAGAATATTATTTATGGAGGCTCTCTCTGCTTTGTGTCTCTTATGAGCATATTTCTACAACTAATTGACAGTCTTAATTCACACACACATGCACTAAAAGCTGCATCTCTGTTAACCTTGGCACATATGGTTGACTTGATCATCTAGATAAGTGGAAAGCTTGATGCTACCTATATATGTAGTAGTCTGGCTACATGTTATCTGTGGCCCATTAATTAAAAAGGGCTTTTTTTGAGCATATCATTAAACTCTGATTACCAAAAGTGGTGGTGATATTCACACTGAGCTAGAAATGCAAGAAATATTGCTTTGAGATGTTCATATGAGCCAATGTGAAGCCTGACTAGTTGAGAAGTTATTTGGCAGAGTGCATGTTCCCTAAATATCTCTGTAAGAATAATTCTGCAAGTTTGGGAACTGAAGCAAGTTCAGGAATTGTGTGTAGCTTGTTGCACAAGCACACAAAGAAGGTCTCATATTAATCGGCCTTTGCACCTTCCCTGCAATATTATTTATTGTCTCTTATGTCTCTGCTCTTCATAAACCCTATTAGCTGGTGTTATGCAGGCAACATTTCCTTTCCTTCCAGGGCAAGAATGCACAGATGTAAGAAAAAAATGCTCACAAAAGAGACCTTGGGTAAGCACAAAGCATCTTTTTACAGGGGAAAAACAACTTTGTCCTTGGTTTCCCCTGTATAAGGTCATGGGTTTCCACTTGTTCTGAACAGGGTGAAAACTACAGTTTAGAAGATCTTACTTCACCATGAGAGTTTGCAAGCTGCTTTTATCAGTCTCTCCAACATGTTTTCAGACTGTTTTGCAAATGACTTTTACACCACTTAGCAGAAATCAAATCCTGTTTTCTTGCCCTGGCCCTGTCTTGACTCCTATTTTAACCCTGCCAAACCCAAAGTTGATGAAATCACACCCTTTTGAAATTCCTTTCCTAGAATTCTTCTTCTGGTTCCAGCTTATCCTCTCAGAGTTAAATTTATTTCCCTGCAAGGCTTTGCTTAACTGCTGCTCAGCTGATGTTTCCATCCAGTTTCTTATCTACTTCAGTGTTTTCTCTGTGCTAAGTGTGCTTTTCCTTTTTCCATTCAGATTCTTCTGTGTCTTCAGTAGGACTCATGTACATGCAAGAAACGTCCAGAATCAATACTCTGTCACTATGCCATTGTCTCCCAAAACATCAGTTGTTTTACTCTGTACTCACTTTTGGTAACTGTAGGTCAGCCATGGCTCTCCTGTGCGCTTATGGTGTGTAAGAAGAGTGTGCAAGGCTGAGAGCAAACAGGAAGAAACAAAAACCAAACCAAACAAGAACAAAGAGAAAAAAGATGTAAAGCTGTTTCTTGTGTACTCTCTTCTCTTCTTGAAATTTTAACTTCATAAGGATGTGTACCACACAACAGTCTCTGTAAACAGCTATAGTGGAAATCAAGCATGACCCAGACATGACAACACTGATGGTTGATATCCAATACCATTGGTGTTCCTAGTGTTGAGCAGAGCCTTGTATGAAAAGGAAGTGTTTGAAACTAAGCCAAATGGGTGAAAAAACCCTGAACCTAACTTTCTTCCCAAGATTTTAGGTAATAATTACTTGTGCCAGAAGGAACACGCTTCAAAGAAAGTAGTCTAATTTTGAAGGTGCCTCTAAACTCTTTAAATAGCATTGGCAATCTGTCCTTTCACTCTAGTTTTCTGCAAGGGGAATCTTGCAACTTATAAAATATGTTTTTGTGATTCCATTTCATTGATATAATAGACATGAGCAGACAATTTGTGTGTGAGTGTGTGTGTGTGCTTGCGTGCATCAAATCTAAAATAAGAGCAGATAGGGACCTGGATAGTCCACTTGATTTGACTGGACCTGCACTTGGTTACCCCATGCCATTTTTAAAACAGTTTGTGGAGGATGAGGGAGCTGGGGGCAAAGAGAGAAAAGAAAAGGTACAGAAGTCTTGCTGATATGAATGCTTGGGCTGGGCAATTTTGCAGTTATTTTCAATATCTAGAGTTTTTCAGTGTAATATCAGCAAATAGAGGGCATAGTAAAATTACAGAAGATATTAAATCGGAACTCTGGAGACATAAATTCACATGAGGATCAGATCACAAGGTTGGCTACTTTCCAGATAGTCTCCATGGGCTTTTTTTCCATATCACAAAAATCACCATACAGTTTGGCACAACCTTCAGGCTCAGTGGAGAGGGTTGTGTTCCAGGATTGAAATAGCCAAAAGCGGTCGATGCCAGAACTAAGGTGCCTTTGCAGTGCAGGATGGAGACAGTTTTACAGCTTCTGTCTCAACTCTTCTTTCCCCTTCCTAGGAATAAATCTCTGGTTTTTGGTAAGAGATCTATTAACTTTATGGGGGGAGGAAGGATGAATGAGAGTATTTGTGAGTTTATGGCTAACAAAAGCTTAGAAATGTCTTGTTATGGTAACTCACATTTCTGCAGCGCACATTAGAATCTAGTAGACAGTGTTTGAGGATTAAAAAATTGCTAAACAGACACCATTCTGGTCAAAATTAGAAAAAAAATAAACAACTAAGTTGCAGACTTCTGAAAGTGATGGAGTCCTCCTCCCTTCCCCCACCTCTCATCAGCAAGCTGATGTTTCCAGCAACTTCAAAAACAGAAGACTTCTCTGTAATCCTAAATGTACATAAGGAACAGATTAAAGGCCTGATTGGTGAAAAAAATTTGAGCATATGCTAAAAAACCATTGACTTCAATGAGAGTTAAACATGTCCTCACACACGCTTCTTGAACTGGAGACTAATAAGGATATTTAAAAGGATCAAGAAGCTGCCCTCCTTCAGGAAATGCTGCAAAACTGTCATAGCTGAGAGATTTTTTTGGTCATAATCATACTGATTTTCATCACTAGCCTCCTCACCTCACTTCCAGCCTTTACAGTGGGTTCTTACCCATCTTTCCCAATCTTTCCTTCTCTTCTCCTTTCGTCTCCATGCTATTCTATGCCATGCTCCAAAAGCTTGCTCCAAAAAGGAGAGGAACTACAGACTTTAGAGTATCCACTAAGGATGCCATCATTTCCAGTGTAATGAATGCAAAAGACGGTCAGGTGGTAGAGTGGATGACAGCTGAACATACTCCCTGAGAGAATTAATTACAGCATAATTAATTACATTG
The DNA here is from genome assembly GCA_013396835.1 of Psilopogon haemacephalus. NCBI lineage: Eukaryota > Metazoa > Chordata > Aves > Piciformes > Megalaimidae > Psilopogon > Psilopogon haemacephalus. The sequence goes on along the minus strand of VWZI01002625.1, from coordinate 479,969 downwards.
CTGTCTAGCTATGCAGACCTGGGAATGATTGGAAGGACATAAACCACAGTACAGGTAAAAAAAAAAAAAGAGAGAAGGCAAGAAAGTCTTACTCAAATGTCACACATAATTTTTCCTAGAGGAATCCTATTTACAGGGAAAAATGTATACCTTCTCCAACAGCAATCCATATTTATATTCTTTTATTAGACAAGTGACAGATGGAGTGAACTAGTGATGACTAAAAGGCTTGAGTGTGGGTTGATTTCTTTCAATTCAGTATGACAAAGCAGGTTATGTATATGGTTCGCGAGTGTGGTACTAATTTATTAAATGCTCATTTGGACTTTAAAAAATAGCTTGCCTTCATTAGCAGTCTCAGGAAACAGACTCCGTGGTGTAATAAATCTCACTTGCAGGAATTTTGGCCTGATACTCATCTTAAAATACTCTGAACTTTCTTTTCTTGAACCATGTCTCTTGCTCTACTACAGTCCTTAGTAATTTGTTCCTTCTCTTCATCATCCAACTTTCGAGGCCAATTCTCGTGCATCCTTATACACTGGATTTAGTTAGTTCAAGGAGGAGTCTTTGTTCTTATCTCCAAGTCATTCATTCCAAATTTTTTGTTTAATTTTCTTACTCCGAACCTTTTCAACAGCTGAAGGTCAGGGGAAACTTTGGTGTAAGGGATGTTTAGTGTACTATCACTTAGAGACAATAATTTATGCAGAAGTCTTAGAGCAGCAGAAACATGAAACCTGAATGATAGTTTAGAATAGGAAAAAAACAATGAGAGGAATGCTCATTAGATATAGCAAAAGGTGAAAATTAACTCTGTGTTTCTTTCTGCCCCTCAAATTTTATTAAATTAGCTCATGTAAATGAGCAAAGATGTTTCCTGCCACCTCTGTTTATGTGCTTATTGAAGCAGCTTTCTGTCATTCAGGTCAAAAACCCCACAGATTTCCACCATGGATTTATGTTTTTGCTAATTGCTGGGTGGTTTGTTTGTTTTGGTTTTTTTTTTCTGTTTTGTTTTTCTGCACAATGTGTTATAAAACTAAAATGAAATAATCCAGTTCTGCACTTTTGTCCATTGGAGGCTACTTATGAACCTGCTCGAAAGTGTTGAATGTTTCAGTATTCACTGTGATAACCTGCCAAACATCTGTATTCTTGAGCAGAGACTTTCTTAAAATGTTTGAATTCTCACATTTCTGCAGAATGGGTTTTCCCTAGAGGGAAGAGGACTGGGAATGGACCTTTACTCTCCCAGGGTTGGTATCTGGTAATGCTGCACTTTCCCCATGTCATCTGTTTTAGTTGCAGAGGTGTTGCACTACCATGTAGATACATTTGCCTGTCTGTCTCAGGAGTTGCCTTCTAAGGTTGAAATACAAAGTCTTACAATGGCTTAGTACAGCTTTCAACCATCTTATGTTGCATCAGGGTGCAGGCACAATGATGTATCCTTAGCTTCTGTAGAGTGTCGCAGCTCCTGTATTAGGCTTCACGCCAGTGTTGGATGGAGGTAATTTTACTGAACAGCAAGAGCTACGTAGCCTTCAGACTTCCCTAACTGTAGTGTGGCACAACACATATTGATATATTCTACTTCCACATTATGATGTGATTTTTTTTTTTTTTGTCTTACATAATTTAGTTTGTAATTTTCTGACTGTTCCAGCTATCGTGTTTTGGTTTATGCTGGTTTTCAGTCTGTTCTGTTTCTAAATCTGTGAGTTAATCTGTGATCACTTTTGGATGGCTAAGGAAGATGGATTCATGGCTTTTTTTTTTGTTTGTTTGGTTTTTTAAAGTATTAAACAACCAAAAAAAATCTTGTTCCAAAAGATATCGTTTTGAAAGATATGTTTTGCAATTACTTTATAGAAGCTTTAGGTCTGCTACTAATAAAAAAGAAAATATTGCAAATAGTCCCTAACTAAGCGTTTTGCTAAGTTACTGTTTTATTCATCTTATTATACTATGGAATTTAAAAGCTCGAAAAGCTGGCATTAAACTGAAAGGGCAATGGAAAGTTGGTAGCCTAAACATTTGTTTTGATTCATATGGAAGGAAAGAATTTGGACCAGATGCTTGAAAGAACTCAGAACCCAGCAGCCCCCATTGTTCTTCATTTAGGTGCCTAAATGGTAACAGTCGGGTGTGCAGCTTGCTTGAAAGCTGATCCTTTTGTGTTGAAGCAGCTTTTAGGCTTTAGCCTATCTCTTCCTGGCTGTAGAACTTCAACTGTAAACATTTTGTTCCAGAATTGTCCCTCATCTATATCCTTCAAGCATTTGCTTATAGTTAAGAGATCTATTGTTAATATTGCAGGGCTGCAACCCATTCAGTGTGTCCTGAGTTTTACAAATAAGTGTCCCTCACGCTGCTTCATACTGGGGATCTACTTCTCTGCATCTAGTGCTTTGGTAATGCACTTTCAAGGAGTACAACCAGTGTGTGAATGCTTTTAACAATGCAATATGCTTTTATTTGCTTCAGGCTGGCAATTCTGTAAAATACCAACATAGTTTCAAGAATTTAGGACTGTTGACTTTCCCCTGTTAAGTAAGGTTCCTGTCCTTGACAATGTCTTTAGTGAGGCTAGTGTATAGGATGCTTGCAAATCATTGTGCTTATATTTAAGGTTCATAATGTACAGATTATCATAATATATATGTAGAATCATAGAATCAGTCAGGGTTGGAAGGGACCACAAGGATCATCTAGCTCCAAGCCCCCTGCCATGGGCAGGGACATCCTACCCTAAATCATTTAGTTGCAGGATTTTAGTTAAATTAAGATCAAACAAGGTACTTAGTGCACCTTTTTGTAGTTAAATAATGGAGTTAAATTAACTTTTGATTTTATATAAGTTCTTTATATGTACATGCACACTCTAATACAGTAAAAATACCATTTCAACTTTTATTGTGCTGTGAGGTATATAAGGTGTATATTTGATTCAAAAGTGCCCTTGCACTTCATTTTGGGTTACAGGTTTATAGTGGTCTTAGAAGAGTAGTTTTTAATAAATAAGCCTTTATGCCACTGCACACCTCTAAAGCAGAGAGTATGAGTGGCTTTGAAATAAGACACTGGATGAAAAATCAAGGGGAAAAAGTTGCGTTTCCAACTCTACCACAGACCTGTTGTATGAATTTGCCTACTAGAACAACACCCAGAGGCACTCATGCTGTTTCCAGGGCTAGAAGTTAGCACGTACAGGTCAGTGTCATGATTTGCCAGGAAAACTGCTCCTGCTGAGAGGCAGGTACCTTGTTTTGGGCAAATAACCCTGACTGTACTCCCTGCAGGAGTCTCTGTGTAGACCCATTAGTTTCATTTCCTTCAGAGTAATTTCAATACTCTTTACACAGTGCTGTAGTTATTCCATACTTCAGATCTTCAGTCTGTAAAATGGGCAGAACCGACTTACAATTCCGTATATATAAACAGAGTTAAACCATTCAGGATGTCAAGCTAGACTGGGGAGTAGGTGGAATCAAAATGCAATGACATTTCCAGTTCCTAAATGCTGGGTGAATTGCCCATCAAGGTATTTTTGAGCAAGTATGTGGCTCCAAAGAATAAATAACACTTTTATCATCTTAAATAGAGGCATTTTTAATAATTTTGTTTTTTTTTTTTTTTAGCCAATTATTGGCAGATGTGCTTTAACCAACCATATGTATAGAGGTGATGTACAGATATATTTCTCTGCCTCAACAGATATTCCAGCTTCATTCCAAATGGGGTGTTTGTTTGGCTGATGCACAACCTCAGCCAGATATTTTTCTGAAATTGAATCCAGATCAAATGGAATGCCCTGCTGGCTGGCTGGATCTCACTACTTGCCTTGATCAGTGATCCTCACCCTTATAGAGAACAGGCAGTTGTCAAGTTATCTGGGATTTTCAACACAGATTCTTATGTGTTACCCATAAATCTATTTTACCTTTTTTTTGATAGATGCAAATGTTGCATTCAGTTAGTGTTTGAAGACTAGAGCAGCATAAATTTGGTACTGTCTTGCTCTAGAAAGTCTTATTTATTTATTTTTCTACACTGAGACCATTCGGTTTCTCCACATGAACCTTCACATGTTGCAAACCTACCATGTACTGAAAACCCTGCACCTCTTCCCACTGTTGGACTGAGCTTGATCAGCTCTGCTGTATGATTTGTAGTGGGTCCCAGTAAAGATTCATGTCTGTTTCCATGTTCCATTACTCCAGTGTACAACTGCCCTGTGTCTCATTGCATAGCACTGGGAGCTGTTGCCATGTTGTCACTTGTCTCTCTAGAACTAAGAATTTCTCTCCTGTCCTGAGACTTAATTGGAAGAGGTTAGAAAACCATTTTTTTTCCCTGTCTGTCACTCACTGACTTACTGCCAGGAGATATTCAACAGTCTGGCTCTTTCTGTTGCAATTTCAAGTCTCAATGTAGGCCATCAATACACCTGGACACTTTTCAGTGCTGCGGTTACATTTCTGTACCGAGCTCTCGGAAATTGTGTGAAGGGCGCTATATAAATGCCCAGATTAGAGTGGAGCGGATTAAATGGGACTGAGTTTCTGGAATGCACATCATCCCTTACTAGGAGTTCTCAAAGTGTGGTTAGAGCCAGCCTGTACTGCGTGAAAATTTTTTTGTGATGTCCATTTAACCAATAAATCTGTCATCACTGACTGGTCTCCATTTCCTCTGAAATAAACAAATCACTATTAGGTTCTTTGAAGCAGCAGACTGCCAGGAAACACAAAAGTCACTTTTGCTTCATCCACGGAGATAAAGTAGTTAGTAAGTGGAAATGAGCTGCAACTGAAGGAGCCTCAGTGTTCTCACACCTGCTAGAAAGTACAGTAGGTTTCCACACAGCAGGAATTCAAGCAGACCTCAGATCACCGAGTTCAGTGAAAGTGAGCTTTCCTAGCCAAGAAATGAATTGCAGGCCCTTAGAAACTACTTAAAGCAAGCCAATTTCACAGGAACAGAGGAAATTTGAAAAAGTCCAGGAAGTTCCTCTAGGCCCATGACGTCCTTTGAGTCTGCTGCTGTTTGCCTGGCACCACACTTCCGAGCACCAAGCTTCTCTGGCTTCCTCCTTGAACTAGATGGTCCTCTGCTTTCTGCATTTGGTGTTTCATTCCACAGGGCACCCTCGCTGTGCCTTGGCTGCCTTTAGCAACAAGTGCTTTCACCTGCAAGTTTGCATCTGCCCTTTCTTTGGAGTTTATGGCATTGCAGTCTCTGTTGCTCAGTGATCTGTGACTTAAGTCTTAGCTTTTATCCCTTTTCAGTGTGAAAAAACAAGTCTTGAAAAGCCAGTAAGGTCCTTAATTTTTGCTAGTTATTCTCTACTACTTCCACTGCTGAAAAAGGTTGTGGAAGTTAAGCATATGACAGGCAAGCATAGTGGTTGTGAAGGCAAAAAATAACTTGGGTTTAGGTTCTGTAGTTTATTTTTAGGTGCAGGACTATAAGTTTACCTCATAAAAATGACAGAAAATATTCCTGTTAAGAACTCGCAGTTATTCTTAGCAAAGTAGCCTGAAGATTTCTTCGTAAGAAAAACTGACTTTTGACNAAAAAAAAAAAAAAAAAAAAAAAAAAAAAAGCTAATAGAAGCTGATCTCATGACAGGAACAATCAGAAAAGACGTTTTAAAGGAATATATAATGAGTCTTCCTCAGGGCTGGACCTCCGGCCCAGCAAAAGCTAATGAGATTTTTCAAATGGGACAGCTTTACAACATAGTTTATAAATAGTGTTGCAAAACCTTTCATATTTCTTTATGCGTTCTAATTTTTATCCATGTTTCTAAAGAATTCGATGCTTGCTAAGACTTCAGTATTTCCATTGGCATTTTTGCTTTGTTGGAAGACAGTGTTACACAGTTTCATGGAAAGTTCAATCTTGGATTTGGATCCACAGTCAGCATTTTTGTTTTTTCCTTTAGTCCTATAAATAGAATAATTAATTTGTTCTCATCCAAATCCTTTTAAGTTACTTACTTTCAGACATTCCTCTCTATTTTTGATTGCTAGCAAATGTTATATTTTACATTTTGAACTCATGATAAGGTAGAAAATATTCTCCTAATTACTGCAGGCTTCAGTTCTATCCTGTCTCATCTCTTAATCTGAACCCCTGCGTTCAGATTGTGCTCTGATGCTTTGTGTCCAAACTGTGTTCTCTAAGGTAATAAAGAGGTAATTGTAACAAATTTCACATGTGTTTACCAGTAGTCACTTAAGGGGACGTTCCTGTATCTGTCCCTTTCCTGCCATGGACTGGGTGTTTGCATGCTCCCAGCACAGTGCTCAACTGTCACCATTTTTCTTGGTGGGAAGATACCAGAGGGTTGAAGGTAACTGGAGAGGAAGAGAGTGCTGTGCAGATCCAGGAGGATGTGCTTCACTGCTCCCTGCCCAGAGCCAGGAGCTTACCCCATCACAGCAACTCATGTGAGAGCAGGATGTGCTTCTTCTCTTCCTTCCTTTCTCATTCTCTGGACTTAAAATTGGCCACACTCATGATGGAGAGATGTAAAAACAGACCCATGGTAAAACAGTTTAAAACTAACCCAAAAGGAGTATGGTGTTTGCTGTGGTGCCAGATGCTAGATCTAATTTGGAAAACTTCTGGAATTAACTTGGGGCTGCAGTTGACAATATATACTTCTTGGCTCACATTTAATCCCATGTAAGTGGTGTTTCTGTCAATAATGGAACAAAAGCAAGGAAAAGAAAGGCATGTGTCTGTCTGCCATGCATACAGCATGACAGTTCAAGTCCTACAAAATTCCCTACTTGTTTAGAAAGCTGGGATTAGTTCCTGAATTATATTTGCCAAAATATCCTGAAATGAATCCATGCACACACTGAAATAAAATGCTTAGAGATGATTTTTTTTTAAATGTGATTTTGTAGCTTCAAATCCTGAAAAGGCGCTTTTGTTGAAATGAAACTCAGACATAATCTAGGAACAAATAGTTGGAAGAATCAGAGAGAACAGCGGAGATTATAAATGTTGCGTTTGCTGAAAATACTATAGTCCAAATCTAGCTCCTGAGACTGTTGGAAAGTACAAAGTCTACTCATGACTTAATTGCTTTTTTTTTCTTTCCACTTCCAATTTTCCTCTCCTCTCCTCTCCTCTCCACTCCTCTCCTC
>VWZI01002625.1:395107-472448 GCA_013396835.1 Psilopogon haemacephalus | reverse complement strand
CCTTTCCCCTCTCCTCTCCTCTCCTCTCCTCTCCTTCCTGTTTTCCTTCTCTTTCCCAGAGATTTCTGGCCAGTCATTACCAATGGTTGCTGAAATGAGGCAAGATCTGCACATTGTATCTTTGTATCAGCCAGGTAGCATGTAGACTTCTGCAGTGGACAAGAATCCTGGTTTTAGCACTTCTAAGGTTATCTATAAAGGAAATCGAGGGGAAAAACCCTTAAAATTGATTAAGTGCAGGTATACCTTAAAGTATCAAAGTTGCATAAGGGTTCTTGAATTACATCCTTAGGTAATTTACTTATTTAACTGCTAAAGCACCTTGTTATAGGAAGAAGGAAAATTTGAGGACTACTAAACACTTAGCTCTACATTACAAGAACTTCAAGGAATTTTATTTATGTGACAACTATAAAGAATGTTTTTACATTTTACTGAGCAAATAAGGGATCACTTTCCCTGTTGATGCATTTAATATCTCTGAAGTTGTAAAGAATGCAGTGAAACAAAAAAAAAAAATTTGAAATTTTTTTCCCTAGATCAAAAATAGTAGGATGAGGTAGTGCTGAAAGGGATCTTCAGGCCTTTTAAAATGATCCTGGAACTCAAAACTTTGAACCTTCTACCTTTGGTTTGATGGCTATTTTTGTAACAGTTAAATGTTTCGCAGTTTCCTGTTTATTTTGTCTCCCCCCCAAAAAATAATTTAAAAATTGACCCACATAAAAGTGTATACAGATTGCATAAATCCAATTGGAAAGATATTTATTTTCTAAGAATTAACCCATTCCCTTAAGCACAAGTTTGTTTGTTATGATTTGGCAAGCTATAGGTATATGTAAAAAAAAATCCAAAGTGTTTTTAGAGCAAAAACTGCAGGAGGTTTTTCAAGCCTTCTTCACTATTTTTTACTTATGCTGGCTGAGTACTTTTAGTGTGTGATGAATTGAAGTAATAAACCATTCTTAAGCTCCTTTGTGAGAACTGAAAGATTCTCATAGTTCCTGAATTCTGCATGCTAGCATAGCAGAAAAGAATTAGCTCCTTCCTGTGAGTGCTACACAGCTTTTGGTTGTGTTGTGTTTATGTGCAGAATTTGTTCAGTCAGCTAAGAGAACTTTGGATCTGCTCCTGTGAGCCATGAATGCTGGAGTCACTTTCCTTATGGGAATGGAGATTTGGTCTTGGGGGAGAAAAAAAGATTGCATTTGTGAGCTTTTCCCCCTCCTAAGTTTTATAATTATTTCAGTGGAACAGCTTTCTTGGGGAAGTTGCATCTTAGAGGGAAAAAGCTGTGAGGGTCCTCCAACTATTTCTGTAAGGGGCTTTAAAGAACTAGAGAGAGACCTTGATGTAGATTCTTTACTTGAAGGGGGAGCCAGTGCACAGAGCATGGAGGGAAAGTGGTATGTCATGGGAGTCTTCATGCTAAGCAGACTACTTGTGTGTTTATGTATCAACTCTGACTTTTTCTCAGGATGCATGACTTAATACCTGCATGTGCATTACATCAGTTAGCAAATTCTGCTCATTGGGGTCTGCTTTGTTTTGGGTTAGGCTGGGGCATAATCTTTCTCATCTGGAGCAAGAGCAAATAGACAGAGGCTAGGCAGTGACAAGGGCATCTGCCTGCACATCTTAACAGCAGGAGGAGGGGGTTGAGGCGGAAGGCACTCAGAGAGAAGGAAGCATTTCAGACAAGTACTTTGGTCCTGTCTAGAGTCAGCTCTGCTTTGTCCAAGTGATGATTTGCACCGGATATAACATTGCCATCTCCTACATTTTTCTTCATATTGATTTAGAGTAAATGAGAAGCTGAACATAATTTTTGGCACCTCAACGTTATTGCCCTACAGGTTCTTAATGGCTTTTGTAGAAATATTGAATGCTTTGAGAAAGGAATGGTATAGATATGCCTGGACATTGTAGTCAAAATGATTTGCCAAGGGCCTGGATCTGAGAGGATCCGTGTGTAATAACCTGTTAAAAATGGGGTAGATAAATTTGGTCATCAATAGCAGCAGAAGAGGTAGAGAAATAACTCATCCGAAACAGCCTTGTGGGTAGCTTGTGGAAAAATGGGTACAAAAGGCAGTCTACTTTCCGAGCACTTTCTACTACTTTTGTTTCACACACACATTTGTGTTGTGAAACAATTTATTGTTCATATCCTGTATGAATGCTTCCTGGGATTGTGATTTGTAAACAGATTGTCAGAACTAGATTTGAGCTAATGACTTTTGTGCACTATGTGTGTTCTTTTTAGCGGGTTTTTGTAAAGGGGTTTGGTTCCCCTAAACTTCTGTGTGAAAAGAGAGTTTCAAAATGGCTGTTTCCTAAATACACTGAGGAAGATGAAAGCTCAAATAAGTGATAAGTGATTTTACACCATGGCAACTTGATGTATGAATTGCCTGCAAACAAATATCTGCGTTTCATAGTTCTCTTAATGATAAATGGTTATCTTGAATTTGCAGTGATGCTTCTGTAATTTCAGTAATTGCTTTCACCCTGAAGCAAATTTTTTTAGGTGATTGCGGCTTGTACTCCTACTTCCTAAATGTATTTGTGGGGTTTTAGGTCAGCTTTAGCATATAAGGATCTCTTAATCTGTTTGAATTCATTTATAAAAGGAATAGAGAATATTCACACTGCATATTACGAACCCATCACATGGAAGAGAAACTGATTTATAGCCCCAGAGACTGATGCTTTCAGATGTTAAAGCATCTGAATTACTATGTACCTCAGTGGATCCAAGTATCTGATGACATAGGTCTCACAAAAGGTTTTTTCACCTTCTTAAAAAAGTCTACAAAGATTTGTATTCATGTTGCTTTTTGCCCTTTCAATCATGGCTTAGACCTCAACATACTTCTTTTCCTTAGAGCTTTGGTGAGCACAAGCCTCAGGCCACTGCATGCTTTGACTTTTTCCTATGATTCTTTCATTTACTGCAACCTTTGAGATAAATGTTACTTTTTTTTTTAATCATAAGGGCTTGTTTAGTCTTGAGAAGGCTGAGAGGGGATCTTATCAATATCTGTAAATACCTCAGGGGCGTGTGTGAAGATGACAGTGATGGTCTCTTTTTGGTGGTGCCAGTGGTAGCACAAGGAACAACAGATACAAGCTAGAACATAGGTTCCACCTCAACACGAGGAGACACTTTTGTATGGTGAGGGTGGTGGAGCACTGGAACAGGCTGCCCAGAGAGGTTGTGGAGTCTCCTTCTCTAGAGACTTTCAAAAGCCACCTGGATGCGTTCCTGTGTGAACTACCTTAGGGGATCCTACTTTGGCAGGGGGATTGTACTTGATGATGTCTGAAGGTCCCTTCCAACATTTTGTGATTCTGTGATAAGCATACCATAAGGAGTTTAAGAACTGCGGCACTTAGGAACACCATTCTGACTCAGAGAAACAGAGTGTTGCCAATGCTTCAGTTGTACCACATGAGATGTGACCTTGAAACCCTTGACTAGATCATACACAGTCTGACTCCTCCAGGTTTGTTCTTTAAAATGTGAATTTCATGCAAAATGGTTTGTAATTATACACATTTGGCCAGTTATTGCTACACTTTACTCAAATAAGGATCATAGGAACTGATGTTTTCAAACAGATGAATTGGGAGCCTATATTAAAGGATGTCACAGATGTGTTGCTTTCCCTCAATGCTTTCTTAAAACTTAACTCTGGTACAATACCCAGAATGATGATACCTAGGATGAAGTGATCAATGTTTTCAGCTGTTTATCCCTTCTCTGAGAATCAATGATGATGAAGTAGCAACCTGTCTGAAATAGGCTCCTATTATATCTCAGTGCAAGTAAAAGCAAATGAAACAAAACCAGATAGGAATTCGTTCCTAACTGATTAAAAGGCATTTTTATATATTCAGTAGTATATTCAGTAGTTTTGGGAGGCAGGTTCTATTTACAAACAGGGTCCTGTCCACAGAAATGACCCCGTTTCACTTGCATCTTAATATTTGGGTGAGTTAATGCTCACTCATTACACGTTAAAGGAGGATGTCTAACTTGAGCTTCATATCAGGTCACCATTGATGCAATCCAAGAAGGAAGGCTGAGTGTTCTGCTGATGTTCTCAGCCTTGTTTTATCAAAGCCATCCCATTCTCATAGTATCATGGAATGGTTTGGGTTGGAAGAGACCTTTAAAGGTCATCTAGTCCAACTGCCCCTGTAGTAAGCAAGGACATCCTCAAGTAGATCAGGTTGCCCAGAGACCTGTTGAGCCTCACCTTGAATATCTCTTAAGGATGAGGCCTTAACCACCTCCCTGGGCAGCCTGTGTTCTGCCACCCTCATAGAGAAGAACTTGTTCCTAACATCCAAGCTAAATCTGCTCTTCTCTAGTTTGAGGTCACTGCCCCTCATCCTATGACCATAGGCCTTTGCAAAGAGTCTCTCTCCATCCTTCCTGTAGCCAGCCCCCTTCAGGTACTGGAGGGTTGCTATTAGGTCTCCTCAGAGTCTCCTCTTCTCCATGATGAACAACTCAAGCTCCCTCAGCCTGTAGCAGAGGTATTGCAACCCCCAGATTGTTTTCATGGCCCTCCGCTGAACCTGCTCCATCAAGTCCATGTCCTTTATATTGAGGGATTCAGATCTGGAAGCAGTACTCCAGGTGAGGTCTCACCAGAGCAGTGTAAAGTGGCAGAATCACCTCTCTGGATCTGCTGGCAAGTCATCTTTTGATACGGCCCAGGATGAGATTTGCCTTCCGGGCTGCAAGCTCACACTGCCTGCTTGTCTCCAGCATCTCATCCATCAGCACTCCCAAGGCTTTTTCTGCAGGGCTGCTTTCTACAAAAAATGACATCATGAAAGTGGATGAAGAGAGGAGGAGGTTGATACTGAGATGGAGGGACTACAGCAGCTCAAAAGAAGTAAAATGTGTGGAACCTGGAACAGAAGCCATCATCGGGAAAAAAAATGGTTTATGTGTACATTTTAATTGATGTGACTGAAAAGCTAAGGGAAGTAAAATGTAGGAGCCATGTACTGGGGTTCTGCGGTGGGCTAGGTAAAACACATGATACAAAAATCATTCATTTTTTTTCTTTTTGTTTTACATTTTGAGGCATGAGGAGAGACAGATTTCCTGCTTTCAAAAAGAAAGTGAAAATATATGGGAGTAGGAAGGCACCAAATTGTGTTTAGAAAAAGCTTAGTCTTCAGCTAAATGCACAGATGCATAAGCTAAACACTTTTTTTATGCCTAAACCGCTGTTTATATAGTAATGAGGATTTTCCATCAGTTTCTTCAGTTAAACAGTAGCTGTCTCTTTTGCTGTTTAATGGAAACAAGGCAGTCTTGCCTAAAAATATCAGATACATCAGCGTGCTATGCTCTTTTATCTTTTATATGAGTTCATTGCAGTCATAACCCTAAGAGACCAACATTTTTAACCTCCTTTCCTTTGGAATTTTGTCTCAGATTTGCGGAATGAACAGGGTCCAATTTTGGCTAGTAGAGAAAGTCAATATCCAGTTTGGGGAGGGGGGGTTGTTTTGAAAGATAGGAAAAGCTTGTTTATGACTAGGAACATCTGCCAAGTGCTCTAACACCAGCATAAATTAGCTATTTACTCAAACCCATGTTTACATCTGCAAAAAGAAGCTATTGCTCCATGTTTTCAGTGCCCCAGAGGCTTATAAATCCCCTAGAAAACATTGCAACAATGTAAAACAACCCAATGCAGTTATTCAGTAAGTACCATTTATATGGGGCTGTGTTGTACTGGAGCGTACTCAGTCCAGCATCTACAATAAATCCGTGGCTTGGTGACATTTGTCCTACTGCCTGAAGTCACTAGGGACCACAGAAAGGAAAGGAGATGGAAGTTGTGCTAGTTGGACGTTTTAAATAACCAGGCAGCAAAAGGACCTGAGCAGAAGACAGGGTAAGAGAGGGAATGAAATTGTTCCATACTGAATGTTTGCCTCTTGATACTTTGTCATGCAACAGACAGTTGAGATTAGATGGCTCAGGTTTTGATGTACATCAGTAGAAACTACCAGCCAGTGGATTGCAGGCATGGTTATGCCAAGCAAACAGTCCTCTGTTCATAGGCATCCCCTTTGCCTCCTGAGCACGCACATGAGAGACCACATCTTCTGGGTGGCTGTCCATGGGCAAAAAGTACTGGAAATGCTTCTTCCTTGGCATTAAGGCTTTTCTAAAGCTGTGCAATTTTAAAATAAAGGACTCTTGATAAAAATAGTATAATGTCCAATCATCTGATTTAATTGGGTGGAAACTCTGTGACTGAACGGTTTAAAATTCAATGGAATAAAGTTTTCTATTGAAAAGAGCTCTAAGTGTCTAAGTGCTATAACTCATTTTGTTGGAAAGCTGCAGACTTTCATTCCACTTCTTAATATACCTCTCAAATTTGTGCCATTTCACAGCTGCTACGTTCTCCTTTTCAGAGCTGCCAGACCGGAGTTCAGGAGGTATTATTTTGAGATTCAGAAGCAGATTTTTCTACCTTTCTTTCCTCACCCCATTAGCACTGGCAAATACAGCGTTCATTGTTGTTGCACCAAGTCCAGCCCTGGAACTGCTGGATACTGGTATATAAGCTGGGATTTCCTTATTGCTTCATCTCTGCTTTTCAGAATACANCCCCCCCCGATAATCTCAAGTAGTGTGCTTACTCTTACTGTGAAGCATGCAACCCTAGATTATATTTTCATAGAAAGATGGAGCTCCTCCACAATTTCAGAGCCAAAAAGAGCCTGCCAACCATTACTGGAGGTGACAACTGAATGTAGCAGAGAATGTGAGGACTGATGTTGGTGTCTCAAAGAAGAATTAGATAACCTTTGCACTTGTTTTCAGTGTTACAACTCATAGAATGGAGAAAAAGTTGTGATGAACCTTTCTTTAATTTTCTTAACCCAGCAGAGGTAGGTATTTAAAATGAGCTTAGTTTAAAGAGTAAAACCAATACTGTCTGGGATTGTAAACCTTCCATAGGATTTACTGTGCTTTGACATGCACTGTCAGACTGTTCCACATTCCCAGGAATGCCCTCTCTTCTCCAGCTTTTACACAGCAAGTTGTGTGAGGCAAATGATGGAAGAGTCAGGCCATGTAATTATTTAACATTTGTGTGCCAAGTGGCCTCTCTTACTTGGGAAAATAAAACTTTCTACTTTTGTATTAATATAGTGATCACAGAAAGACTTTCCATTACTGAATAGGAGTTGGAAATTAAGCTGGGGACTAAGTGACCTTTTGATTTGACTAACATACTGTGGAGTTGTGGTTTAATTATTGGACATTCTTGGGTTTGGGGGGATTCTTTTCCTTTTTTTAAAAAAAAATCTTTTTTCTAAATATATCTGTTCTCAGAGTGCTCACATGAGAGCTGAACTTTATATACACACTCACAAGTCTGCAAAACCAGGCTCTTATTACTGTACTTTCTCTTTCCAAATGAAAAATGAAGGCTAAGGATATCAACTACCTTGGCAGTAGCAGTCCATTTTAGATGGGTAAAGAAGGTTTAAACCTCTTAATTACTTCAACTGTAGCCTTATCCTACATGTAAAAGGGGACAGTACAGGTGTGGCATAAAAGTTTGCCATCTCGAAAGCTATACTTGAACCCATTGTTGAAGTGACCTCTCCTCTTAGATGTAAGAGTAAATATTGTCTTGCACTCTAATCTTAAAGCAATAGGAAGTACTCCAAACAATTACATTGTGGCTTTTTGCTCACATCAAAGGTGGATTTTTTTTTTTTTTAATTGCACTCTGCCAAATCTTTCCATTGTGAGTCACTAACTTTAACTGTACAAGTTTGATTGTTAGCAATTAAGTGAAATTATTTATCAAAAAGCTCTCCCAGACTGTAAAATGAATAGTGAGATACATTTAGCAGAGATCTTAAAGCTGCACTGTTAGATAGATTTTATTTCTATTACAGATTTATTTCCTTTACCCAATATACAACTTAGTGAATGAGTTTGGGTTTCCTCTGAAATTATGTGAGTGTTTTTCCATCCCTTAACAATTGTACTATAGTTTGCAAAATGAAATTGTGTTAGCTTCAAACACAACAAATCCTTTGGGTGTTTTTAATGGATTCTGCCATCTGAGAAAACACAAAGAAAGGAAAAACGTGGCATGCTGCTGAGTAGGGGAACTTGTAAGTCAAAGCCTTCTGATAGTCAGGACTTTTAAACTAGTGATTAGGAGGTTTTCTATCCAGTCTTAACAGATAGTAATAGTTTCAAGTGAAGAATGAAACTTTCATGGTTGCTTTGAAAGCCAATGGTATAAATAGTCTAAACATCTGAAAACAAAAAACTTCCTTTATAACCCTATCAATTTTGGTTTCCCCTGAAAGACAGGTAATTCCATTTAATTGCATATGGAAAGTACTTTCCACTGGTTTTCCATTTTTTATAGTTAGTGTTATGCTTCAACACAATGTTGTAAAGTAAACTGTGAACGAAATAGAAGAATACACCCAGAACAGCAACCCTGTTTGGTAAGAGAGAGAGTGTGTGTGTGTGTGTGTGTGTGTGTGTGTTGTTCTGATCTTAAAAACAGTCTGGATATCTACTAAGGTATGTTATGAGCACAGCTGGGCCTGTTGGCTTCGCTTTAATGCTTTCTGAGGGATAATAAGATTTACAAAACATGTCAATAAAACATATGCAGGCATATGCATTTGCACTGAGACCTCTGATAGTTCTTAAAGACCCAGACAGGGATTACATTGTGCCTCACACTGAAAGCTGAGCCGTGTCCAACAGGGGCAGCCACCGAGGCAGGGAATGACCACCTGAAAGGGCTTGCGTGGACCACAACACTGAAGACAGTGGAATGGAAAGTGGTTTGTGATGCTGCAGTTCTGCAAGTGCTACACACACCACAGAGGACAGTTAGAAGTGTTTCAGGACAGGTTTTAGAGAGTAAAAACATTTGAGACAGACTGATTCTCTAGTTATTTCTTAGCAGCAAGTCACTGTAATGTCTTTCCCCATTCCCTAGCCTCATCTGTGGTTTTACTGGCTCTATTTTTGTCTTAAGCTAAGTATTTATTATCTTATGCCATATAAAGCAGATCAACCTGAAATGTATTTTAACTATGACAAAGTGAATAAGTTACAATTAGAATAGAATAGAATAGAATAGAATAGAATAGAATAGAATAGAATAGAATAGAATAGAATCAGCCAAGTTGGAAGAGACCTCCAAGATCACCCAGTCCAACCTATCACCCAGCCCTATCCAGTTAACTAGACCATGGCACTAAGTGCTCCATCCAGTCCTTTTTTGAACACCTCCAGGGATGGTGACCCCACCACCACCCTATTCCAATGGCAAATCACTCTCTCTGTGAAGAACTTCTTCCTAATATTCAGCCTATAAGTTACATATACTTGTGATAAATGACCACCTCAAAAAGCTCACTGGCCAAAAGAATTGAAACATCCAGTGGACATTCTTTCACATTAAAGTATTCCAGATCTTTTAGGGTTTTTTGTTTGTTTGAGATTTTTTATTTGGTGTGGGGTTTTCGGTTGCTTGGTTTTTTGTCTGTTCTTTTTTTTTTTTTTCCCTTTCTTTCTTTCTCACACAGACATTAAATATGGTTTCTTGTTAAATCTGAATCCCAGGACACTGACTATGGTGGTTAATCAAGTATTTTCAGCAGGACAAGTTTCCCTGCTTCACCAAGCTAAAATGAAAACTGCAACCGAGCATTTTAGGGAGATAGGACTTGTTGAGAAGTGATTATCTAAGTGAGTTCCATGTCTCATATGCTCTTTTCTCATCTTAAGCAGCCACTTCCCTACAGTTTGTAGTACTTTAAATCTTTCGTGTACCATCTTTCCAGGGAAAATCTTTCTCTAAGTATTTTTATGCAATAAAGTAGAGCCAAAAAGGAGTATTTTAATGCCTCTTTGGAATTCTGATACAGCTGCTGTGCAGGGAAGTGCTTTCATCAGATCATTGGTGAGGCAAGCAAAGTGTGGTGTGTTGCTTCCTATTCTGCTTCCTTGGGGTAGGAAAGTCTCTGTCAGAGATGTATAGGAGATGAGACTCAAGAAAAGGAAGATTATGTAAGCTCCTATCTCAGCTATTGTTTTTTCCACTTGAAAGTCTTTGTTCTGAGAGGCTTCTGCATGGAAAAATTATTGGTTTAGTTCTGTAAACCAATTCTTGCTCAAGGGGACTGCTGATACACAGGGAGGTGATGCAGGCAGCTCACCTTTATTTGATAAAACTTTTCTACCTGATAGCAGACTATAAAAATGGTTTGGTAAATGAGTAGGCAATCATCACGTATATGTTATCTGATGCTGTATGTAAGAGATGTGCCTCTAGAACTCCAAATGGGAATTGGAATTCCCACTAGATAAAGCCCTATTAATATGCAGCCTTTAGGTTTCTCTAAAGGAAAGCCTATGTTGACGTTTTAGGCAGAATTTCAGTTATTTCTAAAAGTGGCTTTCAAGTCTTTCCTAATGTAACCTGTAATTATGCAGCATTTGGGACTGAGAGTAGTGTCTCCTACACAAAGATCTACTATCTAGTGTAATTGCTCATATGAGTAAATCCATTGCATGATTTGAAAAAGAAGTGACATGTGCACGCTGTATAGTTAGACTGCTCAGGTGACCTGCCAGAAGCACATCTTTTCCAGCACAGGTATCTTCCAGAATCTGGAGCATTAGCCATCACAGTCTCCTGATTCAGTGTTTCCAATACCACAGTATAATTCCTGAACTTCTACTTTCAGGAGGCATTAACAACAAAAAAAGCTGGCAGCAAGAACTAGTTGGTAATGGTTTAGGACGGGATATTATGTGTTTCAGAATACCCACAGGTTTTGCTGTGCCAGTTCATGTTTTCTTTGGGAGTGGATGTAAGGCTGTTTTAAATAGTAAATTGTCACAGACTGGGTTAGAAAGCATTAACTCAATAAGCAAACAAACTTCACTTTCATTAGAATGAAAAGAAGGATTCATGGAATTTCGATGTTGTGCTTGTGCTACTGCACAGCTTTGCCTATTTGCACATTCACAGTTGTGAATTATGGAAGGGACGATGCAGTTTGTTCCTGTTTCAAGAAAGGATTCTCTAAATACATTTAGTGGATGGCAGCTCCAGAAGTACTTTTAATGACTTTCTCGAGAGAGGCCCTCTGAATACGTTCAGTGATTCGGAACAGTGCTGAGCAAAATCTTCTAAGAATATTATTTAAATGATTTTAAAGGGAAGGAAAATGATGAAACAAAAATAGATTAGTTAAGTCTGCAGCATTTGGTTTTGTAGTCTCAACTGGTGCCAACAAGAATAGCTGCAGCAAAGTAGTTTCATACAGCCCTGGATTTAACTCATTATTTTGTTTCTTTTTCATACAAAGATTATACTCAAAAGTAGGGTGTAAGGATTTAAATTAGGATGATACAGAGCAATGGGCAGTGTTTTGGACACAGGGTAAGTTTACATATGAATTCTGAGCAACTTTGAAATGGAAATAGAAAAAAAAAATCACGGGTAAGCTGCATAGTATTCTCTATTAAATGTGAAAAAAAATGTTTGAGTTACTATTTCTGGGTAAATCTTGTTCTCACATGTAGTTATTGGCAAATCAATAGGAACCATATGGAGACCTTTATGCCAGCTCCTTGCTTGTGTCTCAGTAACTACTTCATTTTGTCAGAAAATATAATTAACTATAAAATATCAGAAACAATTAGGTTAGGCAGTGCAGCTGGATACCAGTATGCACTTCTGGCCATTAAAAATTAAAGTTGTCCTCTCTTTCATAATCTCCTTTTGCAACTTCAAAAGCACAGCATTTTCCTCGTATGTGTGTTTCTGGTGATACTAAAGTTATTTGCATAGAAGCACAGAATGGTTTGGGTTGGAAGGCACCTCCAAAAGTCATCTAGTTCAGCCCCCTCTGCAGTAAGCAGGGGCATCCTCTTCTACATCAGGCTGCCCAGAGCCTTGCCAAGCCTCACCTTGAATGTCTTCAGGGATGGGACATCAACCCCCTCCCTGGGCAACCTGTTCCAGTGTTGCACTACCCTCATGGTTTTTGTAAGTTGATATTGCTAATATTTTGAAGAGGGAAAAAAAAAAAAAAAGAAATGCATTTTGCTTTGAGTCTTATATCATTTTTATGTCTTGCTGATGTTTAGAAGCTCTAAAGCTTGTGTTTACATGGTTGTGTTTCAAACAAACATAGAGGAATTAAGGTTGAATGAATGTTCTTTAACACAGCATTAAGCTAGTAAAGTGGCAAGCTTCTTGCATTGATTACTTTGTATAGATTGCTTTTTAAAAATAAATAACCATGTAGTAGTTCTCTGCAAACACTTGAACATCATTTATGGGCAGGTATGCAATTAAAAGCATTTAATTTATCCTGCTTTACTATAAATGTATAGTGAAGTTAGCTTAGGTTGTTCATAGAACTCATAGAACAGTTTGAGTTGGAAGAGACCTTTAGAGGTCATCTAGTCCAATGCTTTCTGTGATGAGCAGGGACATTCCAGTAGGGGTTCTCTAAGAGTAATTGTTGAATGCTATGAGTCAAAGTAGAAAACCTGGATGTTGAGTAACAGCTCTTGGGGAGAAATCCCAATGGCCTTTTTGTCACAAGTCATTAGATACTATTGTCACTACTTGCTGTCAGGATCTGAAAACCATCAGAAACTGCTAACAGAGCACTGCCAATCTGACTTATTACTAAATTTCTTTGCCTGGGATCCTATATTGCAGATATTAACTGAGAGTTCCTTTCTGTCTGAGAAATGAAGGTGCCTCAGCTGTTGAACTAATACAAGAAAAAATAACTAGGTGCTTCTTGCACATTTTGCCCATGATTCTGACCCTACCCAGTTAGCAGCAGATCCTTGTGTCACAGATCTTCTAATTAGTGTCTTTTCCCTATTCTGTGAGCAGTCCTTTTTTACTCTAGGCATGGAAAAAAAAAAACTTGCCAAAATGGATTCTACAACATAGGAGCTAGTTTCTATTTTTGCTTGGTATGCCTCATGTCTCAACGATACAGAGAGAAGGAAACATGACCTCTGGCAGGACAGCACAAATATTGGGATTAACAGAGACCTTTCCTTATGGAGACTAAAATAAAAGTAACTTTTGAGGGTGGGGAATAGTAAAATTAATAATGTGGGGATTTAATTTTTTTTTTAATTTTTAGATTGAACTATTAATAAACTCAGGATAATCATATACCTCCAAATTATCTGTGGAACAGAGATTTATAACACTGAATGTCTTTCCAAATGTCTTCTACATCAGTTACCATTTTTGTCTAACAGGAGATATTAAAGATGCTGCCTGGAATTTTTGAAAACTGATTAAAAAACAGTTCTGAGAGAGGTGTGAGCTGCAAAGCAGAACACAGTGTTTTAACTGCCTGCATTATTTGACATCCAAAGAACAAAGGGGAGACTGATAAAGTACTAATACCTTCATGTAGGCTACATCTTCTGAGAGTGTGCCAGAATTTGGGAGAAGGCAGAAGACAGGCAATATAGATTGCTGTATTTTTCATCAAGTGGTTTGTACCATCTGTATGTATTTTACATGTGCCTTTGGAGAGGCAAGGAGTGTAACGGAGATCCCCCTAGGCTTTGTTCTCTGCCTCTACACCTACCATTTGGCATAAGATGTAGCCAGTAGAAGAAAACTTAGGTTCTTGGGACTTTTTTCTTGTCTTAGTTGCAACAGCTGCAAACCAGATGTAGGCTGACATGAGTTCTGCCAAAAAGTCTCTTCCAAGTCTCCCACCCATTTTCCACCAAAAAGAGAAGCCAGTCAGGTGACACAAACAGAGAGCTGAAGGTCAGAAAGCGATGGGAGCTCCCGATTCTGGCTCTACAGAGCTTGCTAAAAAGAACCAGTCAGAAAATGTAGATTTACTGCTTTGGAAATTAAAACAATCAAAATTTATGGAGGTTAAGGTTGCTTAAAGATTACTATTCCAAGCAGCACAATGTCAATGGGAACTAAAAGGCAATCTGTACAGCAACCTCAGTAACACTACGCAAAGTCAGATGACAGCAAGAATTCCTAACTAGTATTCAACTTACTAGTATCTACTCAAGTCTTCTTTAATGTGTATTTTCCATATGTCAAATGCATTAAAAAAGACACCATTGTCTTGCTGAACAGATCTTAGCTGAAACATTTCCTAGGACTGCCGCTGTTCTGCTGTGTGAATCTCAGCACTGAGAAAAACTCAGCTTTTGGTGTACCTGTCTCAGGTTCTTGTGTACCTCTCCAACTTTTGCTTTCAGCAGTGTTGGAATATATCACATGGTTTGTTCCAGAGTATCTTGGCTATTAAAGATGCATTCAATGACATTCACAACAAATAAAAACTGGAATCTTTTCCACACTGTCAGTCTGCTGATGAGATCATACTGCTTACAAAACTGTGGCTGCCAGGCACTTACAATCCAACACTGACTGAAAGGTAGTATCCAGGAATGGCAGAAATGTCTAAAACAGTTGTCCAAGCAGCTTATATCTGCACAGGATCTGTGTGGGCTAACACTGCTAGCAGCATTGAATCCTCTGCTGGCAAAGATGAAGGACAGATGCTACTCATGCGGCTACATTTCCCTTTCTGTACATCAGTATCCTAGGAGCCTGGAATTTAGATGCTAACTGTGCTTGTATATTGTGAACTCAGAACCATGAGTATTAACTCCAATGATGCCTTGGCTTCTTTATGATTTTACTTGCTGTACAATAATTCTGTTTTCCTTGTGGAACTATCTGCTTGCAGAAAAATCGCTTCTGTTACAAGTCTGAGGCACTTAGAGAGATCAGCATCCTCCTGAGTGACATTAGGATGAGTACTTCTGAATTTTTTCCCTTTGAGCATTCATGATAGCTGTAGCTACCAAGGTTTTACACCCTTGACCTCACTTTCTGTTAAATTTCCAGGCTTACATCTTCATTTCTAGTAATTAATTTTCAATATGAGATCAGTGTCATCTGTAGGTTCATTACTTTTATTTAAAGTCCCAACCTTTAGTTTGGAAACCAGAGAGCTGTGGATCTTTCTTGCAGCAAGGACTGACACAGGAAGACTTCTTGGCTTATGGCCTCACACTGGCTCAGATTTACAAAGACAGTTAGGAGGACTTTAGAAATGTCTTGCATGAAATACATTTGTGTCATACTGCAGATAAATACACACACACCTACTTTCAAACATGCGTGGATTAGATGTCTGATGGTATAAAAAAAGTAAGTCTGGATGCTAAGAAAAAGTATTTAGGTTTCTGTCTTCAGTGTTTCATTGGAATGATGATACAGGTGCTTAAGTCTTGACATTCAGGTCATCTACACAGTATTTGGACCTTAGAAGAAGATGGCAGATGTGGAAGTTTCAAGGAACAAAAGCAGTGTACATGCTCCTGATTTGGAAAAAAGTGGAGAGAAGTTTATAGTGACTCTAATTCTCCAACTAGGATGAAAGAGGAAATGTGTGCTTCTAGGTTTAAGGTAGTTTTGATCTGGTTTCAATGTCAAGTTTGGATAACAGACTGGCTCCACACCGTAGCAGATGGGAGTGCCATCTTGATGGACCTGTCTCAGAAATCTCTACTTGAGCTGAAGAGCTCCCAAACCCACTCAACAGCTTTGGTGGGTACCCTCAGTCATACAACCGAATGTGCACACTGCACATTTGAAACAAATTTCTGTGTGTCGTATCAGCACAAGTTAAGAGCTTAGTGATTTGAGGCCTTTCTTTTAAAAACATTTAAAATTAATGACTACAGGACTGAGTCAAGCACCAACAGTTCTCATTTCAAAGAAAACGTTTCCTTCCAAGCAACAGAGTAACTTACAAAAAGTGAAAGGATATTTATGCCTTTATAAAATGTAGACAGTTGACTGTAGCTTTGAAACCAGCCTCACTGGCCAGTTGGACAGTTTCAGGCACGTCGATGATTCATTTGACACAGAGTCCAGGGAGTGATTTCTTGTGGGCCTGTTCATTTGGATGTTGATGCAGGTTTCTATTTAAATCAGCAGCTGAAGTGTGAATTTATCTGTGACATTTTTAAGATGGTTCATGGAGCCAGATTTTGACTAATGATACTCCTACTGATCTGCTAATTTTGGGTTTATAGGTGTTGTATTATACCCAAACTTAAAAATGTCTGGCCCTTATTTTTTCCCCTCCACTGGCTCTGTTTTCTTTTTCCTTCTTTTTCCTTTTTATTTCTTTTTTTCTTTTCTTTTTTTTTTTTTCATGATAAGAATTTTATTTTAATTTATTTTAATCAATGATTTAAAAAAAGAAATATTTAGACAGTCATCACAGACTGCAACAGAATGACTGTCACTGAGTTCAGTAGTTTGACTCAGGTTGAAATGTATCTGTTTCTGATAGTCAGAGGAACCAAGGTTGTGGTAATGAAACTTTCAGCAAAACTCTGATTGTGATCAAAGTATTGTTTGGGTAATGAGCTGTAGTGGTAGCAGATTCCCTATACTTAATAGCAGCTGCTGTCTAACTTCCCTACCTGGACTGTGGCATGAGTAGGACAAGATCTCATTATCACATGGGATGTGCTTACCAGTTTGGCTTTGGTGTGTGTTGAATTTCCTATGGTTTGTCTTTTTACCTTTCCCTGAAAGTGTAACTGGATTAATCCTTAAAGTGTATTCTTTAAAACAGAGCTTTGGCTTAAGGTATTAGTGAACTGATAGGAGAGAGAGATTCTTGAAGTATTACTCATTAAGACACTAATCAAATGATACACATCCTGTAGTGGCTGGACACACTGCAAGTTTCCAGAAGTGGGAAGGAGTTGAAGCTTTGCAGAGATTCTACAGAGAATTAGGAAATGAAAGACTGCAAGGTTTAAACTAAAGTTTGATGTTTACGAATGGAAGCAGCAGCTCACATCTGTTGGAGTTACTGCTACTTTCCTGATTTGCAGCAACAAATCTATAGGCATGAAGTCAAGGATGAGTTTTTGAGAGAAGAACGTTTGAAGAATGTCACCTAAGCATGTTGCCATTTTGGGGCTTCTTTCCTATTTAGCTCTACACTTGTTATTACATCCATTTTTTTTTAATGTTATTTGTTTGTTTGTTTATTTGTTTCAGATTCCCAGGAAGGAAACTACAAGTCAGAGGTCAACAGTAAACCCAGGAAGGAAAGGACAGCTTTCACCAAGGAGCAAATCAGAGAGTTAGAAGCAGAATTTGCTCATCATAACTATTTGACCAGGCTGAGGCGATATGAGATAGCAGTAAACCTTGACCTCACTGAAAGACAGGTACTGATGAACAATAATGAACTTTAAATTCTTGCCCAATGGTTAGTGGCCCCTTATAGTATCGCTCTTCTTTGCTACTAATAGATGTGTTGGATGTATCAGGTCGAATGCTTACAGCAAAATTACACACGTTTCTACTCTCTCCACTGTGCAAGTAACTTATATTTTATATGCACTAGCTGCAAATTAGCTTCACCTAGTAGGCAGAGATGGGAGATAAAAGCATGAGTAACCTGTCTGTTAAACCGGTGCACATCTTTTCTAATCTGCCCACACTGATGTGGCTGAAGAAATGGTAGGTCCCAAATACTGCATGCACAAACAGTTGGTTTGCTTGCATGCAATAAATATGAGCATCTTGTTTTAGTCTACTAAATATATGCACTTGCCATTTGTCCAGAGTTTCTGAACATCCTGTTTCCAGATGGCAGCAAGAATGGGAACACAAGCAAAACTGGAATACAGGCATTTTAAACCACTTTATCTTACCCTGCTCTGTGAAAGCAGAGGAGACAATGGAATTTCTTATCTCTGCTGTTGGTTTCCTGCTCACCAAAGCCTGGTCCAGGAAACACTTCTGCACGTGCTCAAGTTTCATCATGCATGTTGTCACATTAATTTCTGATGGCAATATTAATGTTAAGCATGTACTGAAGCGTTTCAGGATCTGGTCCCAACACACTAAACAGGTAGCCAAATCACATTTCAAATAATAATGATTTCAACATAGACATTTATTTAAATGTGTTTTAGTAGAGACATGTAGGATACTGGGCTCAAGAACACCAAATCTGATGAAATATTACCTGTGGGCTTATAAAAATGAAAGGCTTTTTGCCAACTCAAGACAGTCAAGCCTTCTTCAGGCATCAACATGAGTCAGGGGAGTTGCTTCAGAAAGCATCGAGAAGATAATGATATATTCAAGAGAAGGTACAAAATAACACCATGATTTGTGAACTCCAAATATGAGAAGTTTTTCAGTGTTCCTCAGTTTCATTAACACTTGCTGTAAGGAAACATCTCAGTGGAATTCCAGTGTTTTCTATACATGTGAACACATATGGAAGTGTTTAAGGCTAGTGGTTTAATGTGGGGTGTCCCTTCCCATGGCAGTGAGGTTAGAGGTTTGAGGTCCTTTCCAGTCCTGGCAATTCTGTGATTTTGTGATATTTACTACAAGCTAGAGGAACTTATTTTACAGAATACTGAAAGAGGCTGCCCAGGGGAGTTGTGGAGTCTCCCTCTCTAAAGATAGTCAAAACCCACCTGACACATTTCTGTGTGATCTGGTCTATGTGATTCTGCTCTGGCAGGGGTTGAATGGACTAGATGATCTTTCAAGGTCCCTTCCAGCCCCTGACATTCTATGATTCTATGTTAAGAAATTAGTTTCTCTTGTTTGACATGACCGTATTGCTGGGTTCCACTGGAGTAATTTCAGTTACTTTGTTACTTGTAAAGCACATCATTTTGTTTCAAAACATTGATAACATTTTGTCTTTTTCACTTCCACTGGTTAATACTTACTAGTAGTTCCTTTGTTTAAAACAAGTGAACACAAAAGTAATAACCTCAGTCTCATCAGACGGATCAGAGGATGCTCAGAGGGCTGGGGCACCTCTCCTATGAAGACAGACTGAAAGAGATGGGGCTGTTCAGTTTGGAGAAGAGGAGGCTCCCAGGTGACCTTATTGTGGCTTTCCAGTATCTGAAGGGGGCCTACAGGGGGACTTTTTAGGCTATCAGGTAGTGACAGGACTAGGGGGAATTAAGCAAAGCTGGAGGTGGGGAGATTTAGATTGGATGTGAGGAGGAAATTCTTCAGCATGAGAGTGGTGAGGCTCTGGAACGGGTTGCCCAGGGGGGTGGTTGGGGCCACTTCCCTGGAGGTGTTTAAGGCCAGGCTGGATGAGGCTGTGGGCAGCCTGATGTAGGGTAGGGTGACCCTGGGCATGGCAGGGGTTGGAATTGGATGATCCTTGTGGTCCCTTCCAACCCTGACTGATTCTATGATTCTAAGACTGTAGACCTACCTGTGTTGGAACCTCTCATGAAACACTGCAGTTGCAGACCAAGTACTGAAACTTGCTTCAGATAATACAGTGACAAAAACTAGCAATGGGTATTGGGTGAACTTCTGTATCTGCTCAGAAAATGGGTCTGAGAGCAGCCCCAAGCCCTGATGCTGATTCTTAGAAGAATTGTTTTACTGTGTTTTTTAAAAAAAGACAAGCACTGTGTTATTCAGAAGGCAGAAGAGCAAAAAGTAATCTGGGGAAGGTACTGTTGGGTCATCCTAAATTTACAACTTATTTCCCAAGATGTGAGGTAAATTACGGAGCCTGTTAGCTTAAGAAAGCTCTATCTTCCTCTTGACTATAGTGATAATTTCAACCATACGCCGCTGCTTAAAGAGACACTGACCAACTAACACTTCATAATTACCTTTCTGACATTTAAACAAGCTGTAGGAAAAAAAAAAAAAAAAAACAAGCATGTGTCTGACTGTATTTAAAAAGCTATATAAGGGTATTAAAGTTTTCTAGAGTCATCAAAGTAAGGATCCATCTGAGTTTTGAAACAACTTACAAGATCAGTTCAAACATAAATGACTCAGGGAAGGCCATTTCACTTAAACAATAATGAAAAAAAACCTGCCCTCGCAACATATCGATCAGGAGAGGGAAGTAATCCTATCACTCTCTAAAAGGGAAACCTGAGTTACAAGACAGGAGGATGAAATGAAATAAGTGCCTCAATTGGCTAGATATTAAGAGTGGTCTTTGAGAGCACTAAAAGCACATCTGGTGGTAGGATGGCTCTATTATGGTAAGAATTTCAGCAGTATGGGTACATATAATTCCTGCTCCATCTCCTATAGAGTGCACTTAAAATCCCTATTCAGCCAACAGTTAATAATTTTCAGCTGGCAGGCCTCTATTTTATTTTGAAGAGCCAGTTAAACTAAAAACTATCTCAGCTCCCTAGATATTTGTAACCTTGACAAGCGCATTCTTGGCTTTTTTGTACATCCAGATAAAGTTGGAGAAGGTTCCATGCAAACTTTTTTAATATCTCGCTGTGGGATGAGGAGAGGAAGCAGCTGCAGTGGGGTATCAGAGGTGTGGCAAAATTTTTATGGAGTTGGTTCTGCCAAATATAGAAGGAGTAGGAGATCTTTCCACCTCACAAGATCCTTTTGCGTGGAGCTAATCAAAAGAGCAATGTTGCAGTTCTGCAGGCTAGCTAAGGTTACCGGAATAAACAGTCCAAAGATGTAATGCTTCTGTTTGCCAACATAAACAGAAAATCCCACCTAGTCAGACTGAACTCTGCTTTAATTTCCAATACCCACCCAGAAGCCACCAATCATTTATTGAAGCCAGGGATTTTGCATAGGCAAAAGGAAAAAAAAATGTGTTCAAATGAAGGGTGCTTAAGCATCTGTGCTTGCTGCTCACCCCATGCTGGTACAATATGCATGGCAGCCAAAGGAAGAAGATCTGCAATGCCTTTTTCTACAGAAGGGGAATCAAGCAGCATTATTCATTTGGGCAATGTTGGTATAGTACTGCAGCCTACACTGTGGCACTGCATTGTTAGCACTATACAAAGAATAAATAGGGTTTTTTTTTAATTAGGTAAGATTCCCCCAGATCCAGTTACCTCAATCTTTTGTGAGTAGTGAATTCACTAATATCTTTTCAGCATCACATGGTTCAGGGTATGCTATCACTGCATCATTTTGACTTGACTGATAAAGTAAGAGTTACTCACCTTAGTCACCACAGTGAGACACCAGGGAGTTCAATGATCCTCAGTTAGGTGTTTGCTCAGAACCACCTCTGGAAGAGTAAATCTCTCTGTGCATCACACAGTATGACTGGTTTCCTACTTGAGGAAACTAGATTTAGGAAGCTACTTTGGGAAATCTATTTTCCTACTTTAGGAAACTAGCTTTCTTGGTTTAGGTGGTGACATTATTCCCCTGCATACTTCCAAACAAAATCAAAGTAATGTATTGGTAGGCCAAATCTGGCCATGTCTGTCTGACTGACTGTGCTGTCACATCTTCTCTGAAAGGCAGCTGCTCATTCCAAGCTTCCATGTGTTAAGCACTCTCTATACACACTATAATAATAAGCCCGTGTAGCTTGAAATCCTTTGGATTGTTTCATTTAAAGGAACACTCTTAATAAAATAAAACTTGCTAATACTTTTATATTTGTCTTGAGGAATATAAATACCAGCAGTAAGACTAACTGTGCTAGCTCAGTTGGTTTTTTGGTTGTTTTATTTTTGGGGGGGTGGGAGAAAGAATGCTCCTGGCAAACTTAATTAGAACTCATGCTTAAGTTTGATGAGTGTGATAATTCTTTTTCAAGAAGTACATGGCAAAACTTCAAACAGCATATTTACTTTTCCAGCATTGATTGAGTTTGAATGAGCAGTTCCACGTGCAAAGATCCAAGTGCTTCAAGCTGTTGGTTGTGAATGGGCCCTACACCTGCAGAGAAACCCCATGAGGTTCTGGGTGGGGAGAAACCTCTGTCTATGCCAAGCAGCATATGCAATATAGACAGAAATATCAGCAGGTCATACAGCTGCTTTTATCAAGTGAGTAAGGCTCCTTTGTCCCATAACCCTGCACATTCTCTAGGCACAAGTTGAGAAAGATGTGGCTTCTTCTGTCACCTGCTTAAACAGATAGTTCTTTTTTAGGTTTGTCTTTTGTGGTCATTTTAAGAGACAGAGAGAAATCAGTGAGGAGCAAATGGTACTGGAGAGGTAAAAATGAACGTGTAGAATAAAGGATTTTTTTTTTAATGCAGGACATTGAAAAATGTAGAATCTCTTCCTGGTTTCATTAGTTCCTTCTCAATTCAAGTGCTGCTGAGGACAGCTGCAGCTTCTTGAAGCTTACTGATTTTAGAACTGGATGCTGATTTTGAGGCTAGTTTACATATATGCAAAGAAATTGGATGAAAGTGGGCTCTAAAGAGATACATTATAGGAGAATAAGGTGGAGAGAGTTCACACAGCAGCCTCACAAATTGCCTTTGCTTCTGGAAAAAAAAAAAAGTCCCCTAGATTTTGTGCAAGCTAGAGGGAGGAAAGAACAGGAAATAACATGCCCAATTCTGCTTAAGTGTGTTGAAACATAGTTAAGGGAGGTTTTGACTGGGTAGGGTTAGCTGTGTCATCATAAAATCTGATTTTGAACATCACTGGTGGAGAAGGTGGACTGTCCTTGGATGGTCTCAGAAAGTCTCAAAGCCTTTTGAAACTGGAATGAAATACTCCTCTATCAGTGCTCTCCTCTGGAATATAATGTCCATTCCATCCCTTTCTAAATGTGGGAGGTAGAAAGGAGAATGTATCACCTAAGCACTACCCAAACCTCAACTGACTTCTATGTAACAAAAAACCAGAACTCACTCCTACACCTTCCTGGGTGCCAAAAGCTCCAGCTGTCCTTTGTGCACCTGCCAAAACCTCCCCTTTTTCAACAGCTGCTGCAAAGTACTTCTGCACATTCAGTGCAAAGTCCTGTAATATAACACAGAGCATATTACTTTCAATTAGTGAGCAGGTGACTTAAGCAGTTTTAATCAGAAGGCTCTGGTACCACTCAGTAATTTCCATAGAAAAGGTAATTTTGTCCAATTGATGTATTTTGATACTATTTTATGATAACTAAGTAGACATTTAATATGAAGATTATTTTTTAAAACTAGTTTTAAGCTCAAATTATATTTAAGATTTTTAAGAGGGTTTTTTTTTTTTAATAGAAATTGGAATTCCATCAAATCATATAAGAAAGAAAATTAAGTTTAAGGAAATAAAACTATCTTAACTTACTCTCCTGTGTATCTAGCATGACTGAAATCATAGACTCATAGAATCAGCCAGGTAGGAAGAGACCTCCAAGATCACCCAGTCCAACTTATCACCCAACCAAGCAAGTAGACCATGACACTAAGTGCCTCATCCAGTCTTTGCTTGAACATCTCCAGGGATGGCAACTCCACCACCTCCCTGGGCAGCCCATTCCAACGCCAATCACTTTTATAAGTTTGTTGAACAAGCTATCATGAACAATTATATATACATATATATATATATATGTATATACACATAAAATTAGTTTCATCTGCATAATGTGAGCGATATCTATAAAGTTCAAAAGTTTGACTCTCTTTAAACATTGGCAGCACAAATGTACTATCTAAAAATAACAGCAACGTTTTTAGAGCCAAAGAAAGTTGAGAAGTAAATTCTCTTTTCTTTTTTTTTAATTAATTTTGAAAACTCAGGGTTATTTTTTTGTTATCAGTGCGTTTGTAGATATTAGAGGAAATTAAATGGACACATTAAAAAAAATAGAATGAAAGAAAATAAAATGGACAATGGCTAACTCAGGGCAGAATGCTTATGAGGATTGGTGATTTGGTCTTCCTGACACATCATTTAGCTATAATAAAATGTGGAATTTAGGATACTGACTTCAAAGACTCATACTTAGAAATATGCCTCCCTTATAGCAAAATGAAAGTTTCAACTAGCACAGAGATCTTATTTCTAATTTTTAAAGTTTGCCAGATATCAGACCTCAAATTTTAATCTTGTTTGGGACTCATGCCACTAAAACCTGGAACAGAAAATCTTATTTTAGGAAAGATCTTTCATATCAGAAAATAACTTTTCATAAAACATTTTTTTTTTTTTAATAAGGACAGCAGATAGTGCAGCCAAGGTAGTTTTAATTTAGTCATGCTTTAATTTTTCGGCCAAGAATGTATTAAGAAATACTCATTAATTGTAGAAAGTATCTGGTTAGCTTTTCTCTGTAAGTACAGAATGTTAAAATCCCATCTGCGTTCTACAGAGCGTGGCAGAAGTCTTAACATTGCTGTGCCTGAAGTGCTTTGCTGAATGAGTACGAAATCAGACTGTTAAGTGATATGCTTATTTGGAAACAAAGTGATTTGTTGATGCTGAAGAGGTGTGTGCAAGACAGCACATAATGTGGCCCTTACACCTCATAAGGACTTACACATTTTAAGTCTGTAATGATTGCTTTAGTAATGTAGACGCAAACAGTGTCAACCTCCTCATTTTGCATCTCCTCCCATGACTCCTACAGAGCAGACCTTAAAATAATCTGGTCACAGGAAAAACATTGATCTTGTAGCTCAGGAGATGCACAATGTGAAATCATCGTCAAGTAACAGTGCAATCGTCGGATGTGGAGATGCAGATGCTAAACAACTTGTTGACTAAGGGAAAAGAAACTGTGCTTTCGTGCCAGTAAGCACATGTGCTCAATCGAGTGGCTTATAAGTGCTGATTTAGAGACAGCTGTTAATGCTACCAGCATCTTTAATATAGTTTATTTCCCCCCACTTCCTTTGTTTGCCATACATGCATATGCTCGCTCTATACAGTTACGTTCTGCTAGTCAAAGGGTGGAGAAAAAAGAGTGCATTTTAATCAAAAATAGGCAATCAGGGTCTGATTTTGGGAGGTGGCGAGCACTTTCAGCTCCTGCTGGAGCTAACTTATACTTGAAAAACAGAATAAAAAAAATGTTCATAAACCTATGGTAATAGTAGATCTTTAAACCACTTTAAAAGGGTTCAGTTTTTCCAAAAGTTGTAAATGGCACAAAGTAGTTCTTTCACTGGAAAGAGCTTCAAGTTTGCAATTTCACATCAGTAAGGGCTTCTGCTTTCTACTTTGGTTTAATGTTTTATTTTTCTTTCAGCCATTCTCTCTGTTACTCTTGACCTTTATTTCATTCTCTCACTTTTGCTTTTTCTCTCATTCTCTCTTGCTCTTTCTTGCTTTCATTCTCTCTCTCTTTCTCTTACTCTTGCCCTTTCTCTCTTTCTTTCATTCTTTCTCCCCTTCCTTTTCTCCACACTTCTGGTTTCTTAGGGCATTCTGATGCACATTGTGTGCAGCACCTGTAAGCTTCAAACAACTTGTGCACTTGAAAAGCTTATTTTTTCATGAATCCAGGTAAACTGACACTCTGAAGTACTTCACACAGTTTGCTTCACTTCCTTCCCATTACTAAAATATAGATGGATCACGTATCAGTAACAACCATACCCTCCATAATTGACTCGTCAGCTCCAAAGGAAGTTCAGAATTCCAGTATCTGAATTTGATCTCTAGAGGAAATAACAAGTGAAGGACCTGTCTCATATTATTAGCACACAAACAGTAAAGTCTTCATCTAGAGTCCACTGAATTCTGTGGAAAAACTCCCGCTGACATTAGCATACTTCAGATCAGGTCAAAACTGGATTTCAGTACTTTGTAATGATGGACATAAGTATATATATAAAACACCTATATCCTCATATTAGAGTCCTGCTCTACATGAATGCAGCAAATGACATCAAAGTAAACTCACCGTATTTTCAATTATAAACTTCACTATGATTTCTAGATTTGAAAATAGTCTTTGACATACCTGGTGAAGACAATTCTTATGTTGGATTCTCTAAGTAAATCAGATGCAGATAATTTGAAGTCATTAATTTTAAAACCTAAAGAGTTTTTCCTTTTGATTAATTATTTTTTTTTCCTTTTCATTTAAAATTGTTTCCACTGTCTCTTTATGGGGAGCCTGACAGGCTATACGCCTGTCAGTAGTGTATGTTGTCCTATGGGAGCAGCTGGGTTACTCTCTTCCTCCTGCACTCAACAGAGTGCATGCAAAGTAGGTGGAATGCTTTCAGCCCTGCTTTCCCTAAATGCCATGCTTCCCAGACAGTGGCTCATGTGCAGACAGAGTGTTGCATGCTGGATCCTCTGAGGAATTTGTGATGTATCTTGCACTTACTCTTGAAATCATCATTCTTCAATTGATTTATGTCAACCAAGATACAGACACTGGCCTAAACTCGTCCCTGGTGGAGGCATTTCATGGCATGATCAAAAGAGATACTCTGAGGGTAGATGATCTGAATGAAGAGGAACTCCCCAGCCTGTCTTTGGCTACTCATTACTTGGAAGCTGGTGCTAATTGGTTCTCCTGGATTTAATGCTCTAGGAGAGAAACTGTGGGTTTGTGGAGTGACTTGAATTATAAAAAGCAGCAGCCGCAAAACATTGTAAGAAGAAGTAGAAAACAACGACAAAATAATACTTTATTAAATTGGAGAAGGAAACAGTCAAAAACTGTCAGGCCAGCAGATGTGAGAGTTTAGTTCTGTCTGTGAGATGAGAACAGAAATGAACACCTGCATCAGGAGCCAGGCAGCAATCACCCCGCTCACATCTGGCCCAGCCACCACAGCTTTGAACAATGACCTGCAGAAGTATTAACTTCAGTTTCTCAGGAATCCAAAAATTAAATGGATGCATCCAGAAGCTGATTTGCCTGGACTTCTCCTGTTACAATGAGTTAAAGCATTCAGACCAAGCATCACAGTTTTTGCTTGAAATGCATCACTGTATTTTTTTTTAAACCACATTCTGTATACGTTATTAGTTTTAGGCTTTCAGTGCTGTGACTTATTCTGTGAGTGTTCAAGGCTATAAAAATACCAGGAGAACTGTTTAGATCATTTAAACATCGCTCCAGTCCTGACAGTTCTTCCTACTGAGTAGAATTATCTCGGACTTTAATTGAGGAGAGTGATAATATTGTGTGGTACTGGGGTGAATCCAAAGTGTTTTCAATATTTTGATTGATACTTCAGTTGCATCTACTGCACTTTCTGGCACCAGCAGAGTAGTGACTTTTGCAAGAGAAACTTCCTTGTCTTAAATCCCCAAATTAAACAAAAGCACATCTAACTTCTCCAGAAAACTGCCAATGCTGTACTAATGCTGTACCCTTTTGAAGACATTTTCCACAGGCACCTCTGACATGTGACCTGAGTATGATAATTCCAACATCACAGCAGCCTGTAATAAAAACCTTCCCCTTTACACTCACTGCACTTTACAAGCCAGATTCTTTGGCTCTGATGAATTGACTGAAGGAAAGGATGTGCGGTGCTTTGAGGCTCTTGGCTAACCCAGAATCATTTTGATGTGTTTCCAAGTGATTGGCTTTAACAGCTCACATTGGCTTTAACGGGAGTAGAGAGTGTAAAAGAATAAATATACCTCTCCTCCTCCCCGTGTACGTACATACAGATAGTGACGTTAACTTCAGTTCAACTGCAGTAAAACTTCAATGTAAAATTCAAAGTGATAGTAAAGGTTAAACGCTGCAATGCTTCCTGGATGTGTAAGACAGATTCAGCAAAACAGCATTTTTGTGGCTCTATTACTCATGTTGTACAATACGTCCTGCTGTGCCTGTTCCTTGCTGTTTCTTTAAAACTCTGAAACACATTCTGCTGAACGCAGCAGAGGATACACCAACATTGCAAGCTTTCTTGCTTTCTTTCCAAGTGAAATGTTGCAGACACTGTTTATTTTTCTGTGGAACCTTCATGTGAGACAGACACACACACGAGATTTTTTAGCAACATTAACTCTAAATGGATCAAACCCAACAATCTATTCAGACCCTGTTCAGTGATAGTGTTTTAAGTTGATTTGAAACCAGCCTTTAATCTGTTCTAATATATTTGACAGAAGCTATAGATGGTATTTTTCTTTTTATTTGTTTCTTATTTTTATTTTTTCTATTTTTCTTTCTTTATATTTTAATTTTTTTTTCTTTTTTTTCTTTCCCTCTATTTATTTTCCTTTTTCTTTTCTTTTTCTTTTCCTTTTCTATTTTTCTTTCTTTTTCTTTTTGTCTTTTTCTCTTTTTTTTCTTTTCATCTTTTTCCCTTCTTTCTTTTTCTTTTTTCTTTCCCTCTTTTTATTTTCCTTTTTATTTTTTGTCTTTTCTGTTTTTATTTCTTTTTCTCTTTTTTCTTTTCATCTTTTTTCCTTTTTTTATTTTTCTTTTTTTCCCCCCCTTTTCTTACTTCTTCTTTTCTTTCAGCTATTGAAAAAAAAAAAAATACTGAAAGCAAAAGGTTCCAAAACCACTGAAACCTTGTGGTGTGCAGTGCTGGTATTTTAGAACTGTGCAAATAATATAGGTTTATTTTCCCCCACTATCTCTATGCAGAGAAGGGAAGGCATGGAAATGAGTTTCAGCTGGAATAAAATCTTTGGGTTCAATGTGTCCTAAAAATACATTTTTAATCTTTCATGCTTTGAATTTATTTTCCATTCTTGTCTGAAAGTATTTGCTGATTTTGATTCAAATTTATAAACGCCTTGTCCCCTGGCTTTGGGGATACTTCCTTGTCTAAAATAATTGACTAGGATTTGTGGCTAAGTGTAGTAGAATTGAAAGTCAGTCAGCTAGAATCATTTAAATACATCTATGAAATAAGCAGGGAAATTGTAAGTTCTGATGGCTTCAGCAAGTTAAAAAAAAATTGGTTTTAAAGTGTTCCACCTGAAGCTCTCCTCTAGTTGCAGGCACAAAGAAGCAGAAAGCAATGCAAACTCTTCAGTGCAGAGTTCTAAAGTAACTCCCCTCCTTTGAAGGGTACTTAGAAGCACTGTAAGAGGGGCAGCAGTGCAGGTTCCTGCCATCAAACTGGCCTTTCTGTTACATGAAGGGTGCAGTCCCTTGATGGGAACCATTTTGCCTTTGTTTCTTTGTGAAATGCCATAAACACATTTTTCAAGAGTACGTCAACTTTTAAATGTTTTTGTAAAAGCCCCAGTGGAACTGTTATGCTGCAGGTAGCCCAGCTGCCTGCTTGTGGCAACCTCTTTCTCCTTTGCAGTCAGTATTGTCATAGCCCCAGAGCTGATGTCCTACCCAAAACTGGATCACCTATTCCGCAGGGAAGGCTTCACAGATTCAGAGAGATTGGAAGGGACCTCTAGAGATCATCAAGTCCAACTCTCCTGCCAAAACAGGACCCCCTAGGATAGTCCACACAGGAATGCATCCAGGCAGGTTTTGAAATTTTCCGGAGGAGGAGACTCTACAACCCTTCTGGGCCGCCTGTTCCAGTGCTCTGTCACCCTCACTGTGAAGAAGCTAAACCTCACGTTGAGATGAAATCTTCTGTGTTCCAGTTTGTAGCCTTTGCTTCTAGTCTTATTGCTGTGGACCACTAAAAAGAGCTTGGCCCCATCCACCTGACACCCACCTCTCAGATATTTATCCATACTGATGAGATCTCCTCTCAGTCTTCTCCAGACTGAACAGTGCCAGGTCTCAGTAGGAGAGATGCTCAAGTCCCTCAGTCATCCTCGTGCCTCTGTGTGGCTTGTGCTTTTTGCCTGTTGAGGGAGAAAGGCAGTGTGTTGCATATAGGAAAAAAAAGCCAAGCATTGTGGTGCAGCTCAAAACATCATTATCAATTACCTTCCATGACACCATCTTTTGTCTTGTTTTGTCTTTCTCCTGTGAAGGTAAAAGTTTGGTTCCAGAACAGACGAATGAAGTGGAAGCGGGTAAAAGGGGGCCAGCAAGGGGCAGCAGCCCGGGAGAAGGAACTGGTGAATGTGAAAAAGGGCACACTGCTCCCCTCCGAGCTCTCTGGCATCGGGGCAGCTGGTCTCCAGCACACGGGGGACTCACTAGCGAACGACGACAGCCACGACAGTGATCACAGCTCTGAGCACGCACACTTATGATACACACAGAGTGTCCCAGCTCCGTTCTCAGGAAAGATGCTTTGCTGGCAAGCCTTACATCGTTTACGTATGCAAGTGACTCTGGCAGTGATTTTTAAAGTCACAGAAAATTCAGGCTTATTGTGTCTGCCTTTCTTGATTTTTTTAGATGGTTTACAGTAAGTGCCATGTCTTAAAGGTGCCTCAAAGAGTGGAGAAGTGGAAGACGAACTTACTTTGAACATTCCAGATTTGTTTGTCATGTTTATGACAGCGGGCAGGTATTTTTGCTTTAGCTTGCACTGAAAATTACATTGCTCTCAACAGACATTATATTCTGAAAACCACAGTGCCACAAAAAAATCACTATCTAGTGGATAAGAAATGTATTTTAACTCTGTATATATTTACCTTACAGCATTTTCCTGTCTTCACTAATTTTAGCAATGCATTCATATTAGCTGATGGCAATAGTCACTCATGACAATAAATGGCTTTTTGTCTCTTTATTTTTGTTTTGTTTCTCCAAAGACATACAATACCTGCAGATACTTTTGTTCAAGTAGAGAACGATGCAATAGTGTCTGCTAGGACACATCCTTGTATGACAGACAAAACGAACCTTATGTTGCATTTACTATCAACTGCTGCTAATAGGGTATTATTAAACTTACCTAGCTCCTCAACTCTTCTTATCTTATAACTGCAAAAAAACAAAAAAAAAAAAACACAAAAAAAAATTTTAGGATCATAAGGATAATCCATTAACCTGCCAAAAAATTGTGGAAACTTCCCAGAGGATTCTTCATTTCTACTTTGTCATAATTGAGTACATTGATAAATGCTGACACTCTGCAGAAATGTTGTTGCTTCATCTTCAGTTTAAAAAGAACCCAGCAGATAAGCTGAAGCTTATTATCAACTAATTCAGTATTGTGTCCTATGTGTAAAATCAAGACACATTTTCTGTTATAAGCTTTTATGTACATACAGGCAAATACCAAACTCTCAAAATTTAACACAAACCATTGATTGTACTTTGTAAAGAAATATGTTTAATAAATAATCCTTTTTAAATAATTCTGGTCTCTCTACAGTGATTTCATAGGATACTTAAAATGTCTTTTATAAAAAGTCCTAAGCAGCTCTGCCTTTTTTCAGGTCTCTCAAAATTTGCCTGTGGACAACATAATGCTGTGTTTTCAGATTTAGGCTTTTAATCTTGAATAAACCTTCTACCTTGATCCATTTGGGAAACGCTTTCCTTTAGCAGGAAAAAGGCACCTAGCAGCTAATGATGTCTTCAGCCAAAACCAACAAGACTCTGTTCAACCATTTTTTCCAGATTTAGAGCAGACATAAAGAGTTATTTTGTTGGACCTTCTTGAAATGGATGAAAGGGAATAAATACCAGGAAAGGATGAGTGCTTATATTATAATACCTTTGTTCAATAAAGCTGTTAAGGAGAAAAAAAACCAAAAATATCTCCCAAAAACTTGGATCTGAATTGCACTGGGTTGTGTGATGGAAGGAGCTGAGAGACCAAAGGAAAGAGTGAGCCAGAAATGTGCATATCCTAGTAAATGCTTATCAGCATTCACTGAAGCTTTGCGATGTGGAGCAGTAGGGCATCATAAAAGTTAAATGCAGTCGAGAACTCTGTGTCTGTTTTCCAAATCCTTTCATTGCAGGTTTGATCTTTCTTGCACATTAATTGTTGTCATGATCATTTTAGTTTAAAATATCCAAGCAATGGGTAATTAACATCTTGAAAGACTTCAGAGCATTTTATTGATTCCAGCAGTTAAGGGGTTTTGCTTTTGTTTCAAAGTTCTTTTTCAAATGGCTTGGTTGTAAAAAACTTTTCTGAGAATGGGAGTAGGATAGAGAAGTAAGCCAACTAATTGTGAATACTTCATATTTTTGATTTCATAGCTGAATGGTAAAGTCTTTTGTGGGGGTGGTGGGGATTATCTGAACAGGAAAAAAGAAAACTAAACTAGAGATTCAGACAAAACCTTTTTCTTTTTGGCTGGGTATTTCTGTGTCTTAAATAAAATGTAGCTAAATTTCACAATTAAAAAAATGGAAAAAAAAAAAAGGCATCTTGAATTTTCAAATAACACTTTTAAACAACATTTAGTCCAATAGAATGTCAGTTGTTTTGCTAACAAAGAGGGGGATGGTTATCATCTTCAAAATACTCTGCCAAAAAATTGCCTTCTCAGGTTTGCAGAATCGTTTGCTGCTCTTTTAAATAAAAAGTTTTAAGATTGAATCTGAGAAGGGATCAGCCAACTTTGAGCTAACCTTGTACAAAACAAATGGAAGGGCTTTATTTGCATTACCTAAAATGCACCAGCCTTGTGTTTCTAGCCCAGGGCGTTTGGACTGGTGTATTATTCTGTCAGAGGCACTGTGATTTGTCTGGGTTACTCGCAGTTGGAGGCAGCCAGTAAGTGTGATGAAGGCAATCTATGAGCCACAACAATCTCATTAGGACAAAGAATTTCTTCATATTGAGAAACAGTATTTTTCTATTTTCCTGGTTTTAGCTGAATCTGTTGAGACCTCAAGCACAGGGTGCAGAGTGAGAATTTCACAAATGGATTTACAGTGCTAGGGGAATTTTTGTTTAGATAACTGAATGAGTCTTCAAAGGAACAAATAATGTAACTTTTTATTACAGGGGGAAAAAACCTAATAAAATTGATTTTCTTGATGCTTTAAAAGCAGAACAGACTTTGAATTTTGCTGTAAGGTGCTAACTGTGTGTAGTAACCTCTTGGATTACTTAAAGACTCCTGGTCTTTAAAACCTCTCAGATTACTTAAAGACCCCTGGTGGTTTACCATTGGTAAGAGCACTATGGTGCAGAGATTCCATGTTGGCAGAAGTTAGCTGCTTCTTCCGGTTCTGGGCTAGCTCATATTCAAGCTAGGCAGAGCAGCAACAAATGCTTCACACTTTAACTCTTTAACTGCCCTTTGCTCATTAGCTGATTTGCCCAGGACTTATCAATGCAGGTTCTGTCTCATCTTGTTCTGAATACCCCAATTACTCAAACTCCCTCTTATGGAAGCCTCTGGGATCAATCACCTGCTGCAACATGTTACAGCTTTTTATTAAAGTTTTAGTATAGGTTTTTAGCTATGCAAAAAGGCTTTTGAAATAGTTTTAGTTTATCT
Organism: Psilopogon haemacephalus; assembly: GCA_013396835.1. Classification (NCBI taxonomy): domain Eukaryota; kingdom Metazoa; phylum Chordata; class Aves; order Piciformes; family Megalaimidae; genus Psilopogon; species Psilopogon haemacephalus. Next base: position 439,309 of record VWZI01002625.1, on the reverse strand, counting down.
TCATTGGCTTCTACCTGTCTTCTACCAGTCTAGCCATAGAGTACAGCTAACGCTCTGCCATTTCACAGATGGACAAAATCAAGCACTAAGACTGTGATTTGCCCAAAGTTGTGCAGGCACTTGGAGGTAGAATGAAACGTGATGAAGTCTAGTTTGGTTTATTTGTCTTTATTAGTTCCTGTTATGAAATAGTGCCTAATCATTTCTGATGACTTACTGTGAACAACTCCTGCTTCTCAGGACTAATGATGTATTTTTTGAGTTACAGTAATTTTGATGCCATGTCTGCCTAAAGTCTACCTCTCTTCTTCTGTTGCTAGCATATGGCTGAGCCGGACACAGAAATTTCTGCTCTTAGGAGAAGTACACAGAAAACATAATTGACTGTAAACTGTTTAACAGTTCAATTTTCAACATGATGGATGATAAGAATTCTTCCTGCTGTCTCTAGGATACAAGGCTATATATTATTTGGAGGATTTCTTTCTCTTCCCTTATGGCTATTGAGTCTTTATTTCATGTTTTTGTTTACTACGGCTTCATTGTTTCCAGATTTATCTTGACAATAGCCGGTCAAGAGGTGTGGTTGAAATAACACCATTACAAGCTGGCTGGATTTATGAAATCACAAATTGGAAGTGGTATGGAAATTTAATTAAACGCTTGCTTTTTCTTGACTTTCTTTTCTGTTCTTCAGAATCGAAAATAAAAAAAAAGGACCATGAGGAGAAAAGATTCCTTACCTACGTTTTTCCACCACAGGCCAAGTTTCAAGGTAGTTTATGTGACCTGCGTTCTTAAATGAAGGCTCTGACTGCTGCAATAATATTATTTTTACAAATAAAGAAAGAAACACCATTAGGATGTGCACTCTTAGTAGCTATGAGGAAACATAGTTATATAAGTTAGGGACAAAATGTCAGCTTGAGCCTTCATTTAGAATTTCCTGGCTTCAGTCAGGTTCTGTCTCTTGGGTGAGCTTGTATTTAATAGAGTACATGCAGTATTTAAGATTGGCTACAAGATTCGAGAAATTGTAAAGAAAATGTTTAACCAATTACGTGCTGTCATTTAATATCATCATGTAATGTGTGAGGGTTGAAAGGGAGGGTTCTGTACACAACCTGCTGTCCATATTTATTTGTAAAAGGCAGAATTGATAGCCAGCAATAACTGGCACAGGGCTTCGATGATGATGATGCACATTATTACTTCAGATTAATAAGGACTTACTGGAGCTCATTTGCTTTTATATATTTCTATTAAGTTTAATTTTTAGCCCATAGTCCTTTGACATCATTTACAGCTGAAAGCTGCAGCCTAGGAACCCTATTTCAATGTAACCTAAGACCCTTGGCTGTTAGTTAGGGCCTCCACACACATAATAAGAGGTTATCATAGTCATCTGTACAAACTGCACGTGTATTAGAAGTTTCTAAGCCATATGTCACTTCTGTCCAAGTCATGCAGGTCTGTCAGCCTTTGTCGTTTTTTCTGACATGACTCCTACCTGCATGAATTTGGTGAAAGCTTAATTCTGTTAAAAAAAACAAATCACCTGGGCAGCAGACTTGACTGGTATCAACAAACAAAACCCCAGAAAGGGCTGTAAATGGAGAACTTCTCAAAGAATAGTTGTAGTAGGAAATAATTATAGTGCCATTCTTTGCAGTGCTTTTCCATAGATGGATTCCGAAGAGTTTTAAAAGAAAGGTAAGTTTCTGATGGATAAAAGACAAAGGAGTGGAGTAACTTTTACTGGTCACCTGGTATTATAGATCAGAACGTGGCTTTGTTCATTTCTTGGTCTTATTTGACTCCTGAATGATATCCATAAAAACCTCTTCTACCCTTGTGACCCTGCCTCCTTTCCCCAAGAGGGTTCACACAAACACACACAGAATTAGAAAAGAGTAAATATGAGGTTCTTCAAAGCAAGAACGTAGACTTGAGAAAAGGGGAAAAGGTCTATGATCCAGGACATTAAATAATAATTAAAATGGCATTAGTTCTCTTCAGAGGAATAAAGCACACTGCCACATCCCTATTCCCTCCGTAAATAGTTTCACGTTTTTCTATAGCTGGTGAGTGAGAACGAAGGGGCCAGGCAGCAGGGGGGACACTGCTGTGGGTGTCTAGCACAGGCCACCTGATCAGGATGAGGGAGTTAATGAGGCCTTCTACAGGCAGCTGACAGCAGCCTCGCCATTCCAGGCCCTGCTTCCCCTGAGGGATTTAACTGCCCAGATAGCTGCTGGAAGGCCTCCTCAGCCAGCCACAGTCCAGGAGGTTCCTCCAGTACACTGATGATGACTCCTTGATGCAAGTGGGAGAGGAGTGCTGAGAGGAGGCCCACCTCATGCTCACTAACAGGAGGGCCTGTTTAAAGTGGCGGAGATTGAGCACGGCCTCGGCTGCAGCCACCAAGAGAGTGCAGGTCAGGATCCTGTGAGGTAGGAACAGAAACGCCAAATGGGATCACAACCCTGGATGTCAGCAGGGCCAACTTTGGCCTTTTTGGGCAATTGCTAGGGGAAATCCCATGGGATGGGGAAGCAGAAGGTGAAGGGGCCCAAAATAGTTGGTTAACGTTCAGAGAGCACTTCCTACAAGCTCAAGATCAGAACAGCCCAAAGGGTAGGAAATCAGGAAAGGTAGCCAGGAGACCCACATGGTTAACCAGGGAACTGCTGGGCAAACTCTAGTGGAAGAGGAGAGTCTGTGGATCATGGAATGAGAGGCTGTTGTCAGAGGATGTAGGGAGGCGGCTAGGAAAGCTGAGGCCTCCTTGGAATGAAACCTTGCAGGAGAGGTCAAGGACAACGGAAAGGCCTTCTTTAAAAACACTGCGGACAAAACTCGTGCTAAGGGCAATGTAGGCCTACTGCTGCATGAGGTGGGTGCCCTGAGGACGGAGAATAAAAAGAAGGCAGAGCTACTAAATGTCTTCTTTGCCTATACTGCTGGAGACTGACCTCAGGAGACCCAGGCCCCTGAGGCCCCAGAGCACATCAAGTTAAAGAAGGAGTTTTCCTTGGTTGATGAAGATGAGGTTAGGGACTGGATAAGTAATCTGGACATGCATAAATCCGTGGGCCCTGGTGGGACATACTCATAGGTACCAAGGGAGCTGGAAGTAGTCATTGCTGGGCCACTCTCAATCATCTTTGGTAAGTCGTGGGGAACAGAAGTGCTTGAGGACTGGAGGAAAGCAAATGTCACTCCAGTCTTCAGAAAGAGCAAGAAGCAGGACCCAGGTTAACTATAGACTAGTAGGCCTCACCTCCATCCCTGGAAAGGTGACAGAGCAACTTATACTTGGTGGGTCAAGAGAGTTTCTCCCCCTCTACTCTGATGAGGCTATGTCCAGGTCTGGGCCTCTTAGCTCAAGAAAGTCCTCAGGGAACTGCTTGAAAGAGTCCAGCACAGAGCCACAAAGATGATTAAGGGAGTGGAACATCTCCCTCATAAGGCTGAGGGAGTTGGGGCTTTTTAGCTCGGAGGAGACTCAGGTGACCTCATTCATGTTTATAAAGTTGTGGAGGATGAGCGTCAGGAGGATGGAGCTAGGTTCTGCTCAGTGATGTCCAGTGATAGGGCAAGGGGCAATGGGTGCAAGCTGGAGAACAGGAAGGTCCACATGAACATAAGGAAAAACTGTTTCACTGTGGGGATGAAAGAACATTGGAACAAGCTGCTTGGAAAGGTTGCAGAGTCTTCTCTGGAGACATTCAAAACCTGCCTGGACATGTTCTTGTGTCACCTACTCTAGGTGACCCCCTCCTCTGAGGTCCTTTCCAACCCCTAACATTATGTGGTTCTGTGACTCTGTGATAATATCTTGGGTTTCATCTTATAACAGACCATCTGAAGCAATGAACCTGGTAAGTATCTATAAATGGTGCTTATTATTTAGAGACAGAATCATTCTTAGTGTCACCATGAATATATAGGCACTGTATGTGTTACTTATGTCTGCTGATGGACTGCAGGGTTTTTAGAAATATGCCTATTCTGAATGCTTGCCACATTATTTGCCAAGAAAGTCACATGCACAGCTGAGAAAATACCAAAATGGGCATTTTCCCAAATTAAAAATGTATCTTGAAAAGTGCCCTTAGAAAAATTTTATGCAATCACCACAGAAATGCATTTAAGATAGTAAAAACTACGAGGGCAGAAAGAACGCCCTGGTTTGGAATTACAACACATTGTAAATAATTTTGTATTTCTATAATCCTCACCTACATACCTATTCAGTGGCACTGCCAAAACAAAATGCAGAATTGTTTAGTTGGTTAGTGATACTGAGCAGCACCATGGAGCTCTCTTACTTTTCTGATTTTAACACAGTCGTGAAAGACACTATTGGATTCTGCTGACAGTGTTATGAAGAGCTTTCAGGGCTCCTTTTACACAGAGTATTTTTGCAAGAAAGAAGTACAGATTCTTCTGAGGAAGCAAAGGACCTCATCTAAAGCCTGCACATGGCAATGGAAAGATGACGATTGATTTCACAGGGATTTGGATTTGGCCCAAAGTACACACAAAAGTTCATACAAATCAGTGAACAGTCCGGGATTAAGACATTAGCCAATAATTTCCAAAGTGACTGTTGACTTTGTGCCTCCGTTATGACACAGGGTATCCTGATTTCAGCAGAGTTTTGAGTACACAGTGAAAACTGGGACCACTCCATGGAAATGTGAGTGGAGGACCCCATGTTACTAGCCAGTTAAGAAAATTTTGTTCTTGGTCCTAACAAGCGTCTTATGGTACGGGATATCCATAGCTGGCAAATCATCGCATTGAGTTACTAAGTAGTGGGTTTCGTAACCAATATAAAAGAGACTTGCTGTGCTGCCTCCCTTCTCCTGTAATTTGTGGCATTAGTAGATAAGAAAAATAAAGCACGTTATATAGAGAGTTGGGTTTGAACAGATGTTCCCGAATGGTTGCAGGGGGGTAGGGGTGTTGAGGAAGGTAAAACTTTCCTTCCACTCAGATGTCTGTCTTGAATTTCTCACAGTTTTTGCAGACAGTTTGGCTCACTTCCAACATACATCGTTGCCTGTCTGGTATGAAAAATGCCATCTGTGGTGTATGGAAGTTCTTTCTTTAAAAGTGGCCTGCTAATTATTCTTCAGGCAGGTGTTACTAAAGTGAAGTCAGGTGTCAAGCGTGGTATAACCTTCGAATTGCCTCAAATTGCCCCGTTCTTGTATGCTGTTCTTTCCCAAAAGAATAGAACAGACTATTACAGGGAATTGAAATGTTGGTTGATACAGGATTGAGATGACTCATGCAGAGGTATTTATTGTGGTGACACTCAAAAACTGAGACTTAAAGGATGTGGGTTGAATAAGGTGTGTAAATTTTCCAAAGCGAATATCCTCCTGATTCTTATAAACTGACATTCTGTTCCTTTACATTTGCACTGCCATCTTGCAAAATGTTAAACACCCTGATGATCTCAGAAATTTCAGATGGCCTAAGAGGCAGCAGAAAGAATTTCCTCCTGTGCTTTTTAACAGGCCTGGGGAGCTGTGTGTTGAAAAGATGGCTGTATTGTGTGAATGACACCTGCAAATTCTCACCTATATTCCCTCTCCCAAGCACTCATGCTTTAAAGCTTTTTGAAGATTAATGGGATGGTTAATGGGCCAGAATCAACACATGGGGACTGCAGGCAGCCATTCAACTTAAGCATGAGCCCCAGCTCCCAGGATAAGCACTGCTGCTGCCTCTCATTTACAATAGTTAGTCTACTCCTCTTTTCTTTACATGACATCAGCCCTCCCAATAGAAGATGAAAACTCACCACACCGAGCCAGATGTTACAACACTTCTCTCTCCCTAGCAGATGAGTGTTGTTAGGAGGTGAGGGATTACCAGTATAAATGCAAGGCTTCCTATTTCCTATGCTGTTTTCAGAAGGTCTTTTGAATAAATAGTCCTTTTACTCTTTGCAGTCTTGGCATTCAGAATAAATTATATTGTTAGTGGTTAAAAAAAAAAAAAGTAAAGATGAGGAAAGCACAGGCACATTTACTCCTTTTGACAGTAAGACTTTGCATTGCTTACTTTATCAGTGATGAAAGTAATCCAACTTTCTCCCCAGCCTTATGCAGAACCCTTGACAAAATATTTACAAAAGGCTGATATGACACTGAGATAAAGAGCAGTTCTGTAAGCACTGTTACATTTTTGATCAATCCCAAGACATCTGGATGATTTTGAACTACCAGTCTTCTACTACGAAGAACAGTTTTACTTTCATAAGGACTTCCTCTTGTGTTTTGGAGATCATACATAGCCTCTGACTGACTTAGCGTATTGTGATAATGACATGTACACAACGCACTGGCATGCAGCATGATTGAGATGATTTCCTTTTTGGCTGAGCCAGATTCCTGTTTAAAGTTATACAGACTCTTAAGAGACTAACAAGAGAAGAATTAAAGATCCAGCAATGGCACAAAGATAAGCCTGATGAAGCTGGAGTTAGGATCTCCTGAAATTAAAAGCAGACTTTGTATGAATAGATTCAGTGAAATATACCGTTGACATTTCATCACACAACAAAACCACAAAACCCAAACCCCCTTTCTTGGCCTGGGTTGAACACTTACTGAAATCCCAGCATTTACTTATTAGAGTGGGCTCTTCATTAGATTTGCAAAACAGAGGCTTAGATAAACACATTTTGATTAGAGAGAAAGGAAAACAAAGCTGAAAAGTGCAGTGAAATTGTTCCTGCGGTGTAATGCATTAATGGCTAAAACCCACGGATTAAATGAGGATGAAGCTCTAATTTTGTGATTGAGTGCATCCTACAATGGTCTTTTGAATGACTTTGTGAATACAGCATTTGACAGTTCAATACAGAGGTTTGATTTGATTCTAGCAGGAGACTATAGTCTCCTAACACCTTAGCAAGATAGGTGCAAACACCTTGCACTGCTATGGAATAGCCAAGAAAAGACAATGGCACAAAAAAAAACGCTCTCACTCAACAGTCTTTTCCAGTAATCTTTGATGAGTGTGATAAAGCTCTGAGGACCAAGGCACGTATAGGGATCTCAGAAATTTTGACAGCAAAAGATTGTATTATCATTCTGGAATGTAAATTGGCATCTAAAGAATCATGCCGAAAGGTAATACTCAACTTTATGCAAACCATAAGCACCTATTATCCCAATTTTTGCCTATCACTGCTGTGCAGCTCTCTTTGAGGTGAAATTTCACAGCTGCATCACAACTCAGAGAATGACAACAGAAGAAGCGAATGTCAATGAGATATCTAACTGCAGCTGCTTACTTAGCACTGCTTTGATTACTGCAGTTATACTAACTGGATTTTAAATAGGGACACTACACTTCACTCCAATGGTTCTTTATCTTACCTGGAAGGGAAGCAATGTGCAGGTATTATTTATTTACTTTTTTAAAGTGAATCAGGAAAACCAAATGTGATTGTAACATCTACTTGTATATTACACAACTTGTAATCTTTAGTAACTGAGCTGACAGCTTCACCTCACACATGGCAAATTCTCCAGATGAGCATTGATAAAATCATGCCTGGGCACTGTGTCTTTCAAATATGAAGAAAGGATGGCAATGTTTGAAAGAAAATTCATCAGCTTGGAGATCACTCTCCAATTTAAGTGCAAGCACATCCTATCCAGGCAATAAAGCATGAGATTTCACTTTACAAGCAATGCTTGTGATGCTCAAGGCAGTAAGAATATATTCTTCTTAAGGACATTTAAGATAAGTTGTGGTGCAACTGTGACTTCTAAAGTCAAGCGAAGACTTAGCGATGTCTGAGACTAAATCAAATCATTCCTCTGAAATTAATTCACACAATTCATCAGAACTCTTCATAGATTATATCTACATTATATCTACGATCATAAAATACTCAATCTGTGAACATGTTGGAAAATGTGATACTTCTTCAGCGGAAAATCTGATTTTGAAATTAGTTTTCGCTCTGGATCAATGTGAGAATTGACCTTGATCATAAGCATTTGCAACAAAGAAAACATTCACAAGGTAAAAGGGAAACTTGTAGAGGACATCAAGATACAAAATGATCTGAGTTAGAATGCTACTTTCACATTTAGCTGAGGAAATTGATAAATTTTTTCGTTAGCCGCTTTAGCATCCCACATAGGTGTGACTCACAAAAACAAAATTAGATTATGGACTTATGCGAGAACTGAAATTGTTCAAAATAGCCAAGAAAAATAACGTAGAGATTATTTCTCTTCTTACTTGGACAAATAAAAACGAAAACCTCTCAGCTTCTGCAAGGCCAACTGGCATAGGGTCCAAGACATTTTTAATGAGGTAACGTCAGTAAGATAAGATGTCTGTGGAGGAAGTTTCTGTAGGAATGTGCTTCACTGGAGCAGAATGACTGAACATGACAGATACCAACCATTTGCACACTGTTTGCATACCTGGTAGTTCAGAATTACACACTGCAGGTCTCATTGCAGGCCCTAATGACAGGCACAGCATTGCAGTGCTAAAGCAAATACAGATCTGCATGGGATCCTTACATCGAGTGTCTAGAAGAGGAAAAAAAAACAAAACACCAAAAAAAAAAAACCCAAACACATACCACACACAAAAAAACCCCAAACCAAAACACCACCACCAAAAACACCAAACCAAACCAAAACCCAACCAAACACCACACACCCAAACCAGAAAACAGAGGGGAAAAATCTAAGCTTTTAATTGACAGTCTGCTTTGCTCACTACATTGAAGTATGAAAGGTTAAAAAAAGAAAAAAAAAAACCAAACCCACAACAAAAAAACTCAAAAACTAACCAAAAAACCCCACAGTGGCAAAATAAATGTTGATAGCTGAACTGGAGAGACAGATCAGTGTGTTTCAAATTCCTTGCATATTGTGACAACACCTGAACTCCAAAGGTTGTAGCACTGCTCAAAGAGATTCTGAAGTTAATATTAACTTTCTTTTCTGAATTCTGAAGAGCTGGTAGAGGAAAGTCTGTGTTTATTCCTGTTTTCCCTACTTCCCATCCCATCCCTTCCTGTCTCACTGCAGTCCACATCCAAAGACATACCTCTCTGTGTCCCAAAAGAAAGGAAGAAGGATGATGCAGAAACATGTGAACAGCAGTTTCACTAACTGAGAAGCATGCTCCAAACTATTCACCAATTTACAAGTAACTATAGTTGTAAGGTCAGTGGCCTTTTTTTTTCAACTCAAAAAAGTGTAAAAAGTTGTATTTTATGGTATTTAGTCAGATTGCCTCCTCACACTGCTAGATTTCGTAATCTTAGAAGAATGAACGTGCATTCCCCAGGTAGCTCATCAGTCTCTTAAAAGCTAGAGAGATGATTCATGTCAAAATCATGGAGCTGATTCATTGCAAACCTACTCTAAGTAGACAGAACTGACCTTGATAGTTGCATCTGGTCTCTTGCAAATCTTTTTCTCATTTTCCACTATTTTGTCTCCCAGTATCTTGAAAAATTGCCATTAAAAAAAAAAAAACATAACCCCCTGAGCAGCCCCCAAAACACTACAGATACAAATCTTTCTGTTGTGATTGGGCTTTGGCTCAGATATTAAACCAGTAATGTCTCAGAACAGGTAAACAACACAGCAAAGAAAACTTTGCAGACATCTTGATAGCAGCTGCTGTGTCAGTTGCTCTGTAACACTGGAAGGATTCCCCACAACCAAATAAGAGAGAATACATTCCATACTTATGACATACAAATTCGAAGCCTATTTCATTCCCTGAACATAAAAAGAGATTAGAAACATTCATGAATATATGGAGAACTACATTTTGGAACTCGAATGAAGGAGGGAATTAAAAAAAAAATAGGCATTTCACAAGTGAATTTTGTAGTGGATAGTCTGTTTTTCCTCAAAGTGATGTGCATGCAGATAGGACATTTTGTTCATCTTTTAATTTATATTCATCACATAGAAAAAAGGCCCTAAAAAAAAAGAAGAAGAAAAAAAAAAAGAGCTTTTTCTATTGTAAAATGTGACACATCTGCTACTTGCAATTTGATTGATCATACTCCTATGTCAGTCATTCATTCTATCAGATAACTTCTAACTCTTGCTTTTCACACTGTATTAAAAAGTGTGGGGCGTGAAATGAACTTTAAGCTCACAAACAAATAGCACTTGAAGACTGGAAACATTTATTCTTAAGACAGTTCTAGCACTTATGGATTGTGGTAATCTTTCATTACCGAATTACATACTGCCTTGTATCAGAACATTTAATTAGGTTTCTGCTGTAGATTTCAGATATTCCAGAAACTTTGTGGTTTCTATGAATTTTCACTTGCTTAGTTTCCTTTAAGTTTGGCTTGTTTTTTTCCTGACAAAAGTATTTGGAAGTTGTATCACATTTATTAATAGGTTTTGCTCTGGCTTTAATTTCTCTTCAGTATGTATTTCGGATTTTAGTTGTTTCTGAAAGCTTCTAGTACCTTCTGGAGCTAACAGCTTCAGTTAACTACCTTCTGAAAGGAAGAGTGCTGATTGAAAACGACCTGCAGCTGTGTTTATCTGATTGCTAATTAGGAAAGAACCTGTTTAGGTCAGTAGATTCCAGCTGCCAGCCATTTTGGCAATTAGAGAGCCAGAAGAGGTGTGGAGAATATGGTGGAATGTCTCTAGGTGGGACAGGATTGTGCAGCATTGTGCAGTTTGCACAGTTTGATCCTCGGCGCGTGACAGAAATTATCTGGAGCAGATGGAATGTACTGGTGTAACAGACTGGTAAGAGACTACTGTGGGTGGAGGAGACTCCTGTGGGTAGAGGAGGCTGATAGCTTGTGACTTGAGACAGCATGAGAAAGGCTCCTTCTTTGCCCTCAAACCATAATTTGCACTATTGATGTAGTGGCTCAAGGGCAAGGAAGTGGGAAACAAACTCTATTGAGGGGGAAACACAAAGGCCAGAGGTGAGCTCTAGTTCCACAGCGGAGAGTGGTTGTAGGTTGTCTTTGGAGAGAGGGTGGGGTGTCGGTGACAACGTTCACCTTCCACCAGGATTATTGGCACAGGAGGCTTGTTGCTTGCCAGAAGCCCAGGGAATTTATTCATTAGATGGAACTAAGGATTTTCACCTTTCCAAAAGTGATCTGCCATGCCTGGTAGTGATGAATTTTACTCTCTTAGTTTTGTTCAAATGTATTAATTGCACTCAGCTCACTGTGGTTTATTTAAGGGAGTCAGCCACAGAAAACAACTTCTCTCTCATAGACTTAAAATTTGTAGGCTAGGAATAAATAGAAAGTATGTGATTTTTTTTATAGAAAAAAGAAAATATTCTGAGTTTCTCATGGTAAAGAAAAATGTTTTGTAATTTTGTATCTACCTAGTGTTGATATCCATGTGCTGCTAGTTAAAAAATTTGGTGATAACAGTTATAATCATTGGTTAGATAGCACAAAGTGCTGGTAAATAGGTTCCAGCATGCCTTGTTGTGCCATGCATGATCTTGTTGTGCCATGCATGATCTTGTTGTGCCATGCATGATCTTGTTGTGCCATGCATGATCTTGTTGTGCCATGCATGATCTTGTTGTGCAAGATATTTACCTTGAATCTGAGCTGTATAATGCTTACATACCCTGTAGGCTACAGCAAGCAGCAGCTTGAAGCCCTTGTGTTTCTAACAAATTAAACTAAAATAAGATTTTTTTTTTTTCAGAAATAAAATACAAGAAATTGCACAGCAGGCTATGCCAAATAAAATTTGGAAATGCTCACAACAGGTGGGCAGGCTGTTCTTCTAATGACACTTGATAGGCCTTCCTTGAAGATGGAATTTATTTTTCCAGTAACTCCCATCCCATCCCCTCTTCCACCAAAAAAACAAAACACATATTTTCTCAGTAGGAACAAAAGGTTAAAGTACTTCAAGGACAGAAAATGCTGAAAAAATAACGCACAAATATCCTTTCAATGTTTCTGCCTTGATCTTCAGCCTGGCCAAGTACCCTGATAAGTGGTTCCTGACTCATTATGCAGCTGTGCTGTCTGCATCAGAATTAGGCATGAGCAAGTCAGCTAGTGTGATGATGCTCGTGGCTTAGAAGTAGCATCTTGGAGCTACATTTTTCAGTTTGTGCAGAGACATGCAGCCCAAGAAGCCAATTTTAGGGAGTGCAAATAACTGACCCAGTTGAGAATTCACTTCTTCAGCAGGCTGATCAGGCTGAACACCCAGATGATGGGGCAGACTGCTCTCACAAGCAGCCAAGCAGCCCAGGCAATGAGGCATGCAGACAGAATGAACAATCATTTAGTCAGACCATGTGCTTGTTAATTGACAAGTATTTCCACACAGCTCAGGCATGAGATACTGAGGCAAGCTTTCCTCTGTGGGGTAGAGTCTAGATTACCACATTGTCCTGATCATCCTTTCTGCTGCGACTGTCTATCTTGACTTTGGTCCAGGGCAACTCAAGCAAGCTGAAGCATTTTATTTTGCTAGGCTATTTTCTTCATAGATGGAGCACGTTAACACGGATCAGTGCAGTGTGTAATGACCACTAGGGCTTGCAAAAAATTTATTTTCTGGCTTTATTTCTTATGTGAGTTTGAGATAAATCATCTCATGGATAAATCCTGTGAGTTTCTGTGCCTGGGCAGGTAAATGGTGGAGAAAGCCTGTAAGAAGTAAAGAGGAAAAGAGCAGGGTTACCCACTCATTTTCCAGCAGAAAGTCAGCATCTGGCTCACCAAGCAGGGAATGAGAGTCTAAGGTCATGATTCCCATGATCAATAGCCAGAAGAAGGAAGATGAGGAATTTTAAGAATAATAATTTTAAAACTCTTTCGTTTCCAAAGAGAAAAGCAAAATAACCAGTTGTAGGATTATATATATAAAGTTCTGGCATGTAGATTTTTTTTACAGTGAGTTTTCCCAGCAGACTGTCTGAAAGGTGTATTCTTTTCTCTGGATGTCTTGGTGATCTTTAAATATCTGATTTTGCTAACAAGTTGCCCTGAGTTAAATAACTTGGAGTGATCAGTTATGAAGTGTCCTGTAGTTAGCAGTGTCACATAGAAAAAATGTAAGGTTAGCTGTTAAGTGGCTAAGTGCATGGCATGATGTTGATTAACAGGCAAAACATGCCTGTGTTCAGGTTTCTGGAGTATGCATAATGCTGCTGTTAAGAACTGTGTATTAATGCATATAGCTCATAAAGTATGAATAAATTATATATATACTGTACTCAGTACTGCATTCAGTTTTGGGCTCCCCAGTTGAAGAGGGACAGGAGAAGGTCCAGCGGAGGGCTATGAGGATGATGAGGGGACAGGAGCACTGCCTGATGAGGAGAGGCTGAGGGACCTGGGGCTTTTTAGTCTGGAGAAGAGAAGACTGAGAGGGCATTCAGTAAATGTTTATAAATATCTGAGGGCTGGGTGTCAGAAGAGGGGGACAGGCTCTGCTCACTTACTCCCTGGGATAGGACAAGGAGCAATGGGTGTAAGCTGCAGCACAGGAGGTTCCACCTCAACACAAGGGGGAACTTCTTTACTGCAAGGATCCCAGAGCACTGGCACAGGCTCCCCAGAGAGGTTGTGGAGTCTCCTTCTCTGAAGACTTTCAAGGTCTGTCTGGATGCATTCCTCTGTGACCTGAGCTAGATTATATGGTCCTGCTGTGGCAGGGGGGTTGGACTGGATGGTCTCTTTGGGTGCCTTCCAACCCCTGACATCCTGTGATGCTGTGATACATATTTTATGGTACTGTATGCCAGTGTTTAGCACTGTCAAGGACAATATGTGAATTATTTTGCAATAGCATTATAATAACACTGATGCCTTTAATGCTTCTCTAATGATACCCATTGCCAAGCATGAATGTTGGTGCTGAATACCTGGACTAGTGATACAAAATAAATTTTGACATCCACTCATCAGAGCATACTGATTTACAGTTTTGCTATATTCAAAGATACTGCTACACATTAACATACTAAGCCCAGCTCAGTTCTGGATATGATTCAGTTTACTGTGAAAGATTGCTAAGGCAGACTATATTGCCCATCCCAATTTCAACCTGCCCTAATTCCCTTTATGAGTTTATTATTTAGTGATGGTTTAGTGCTCAGAGAGACCCAAACAGGAAGCGTCTGGGCGTTCTCTGCTCATGAAGTGGGTGGGATGGAGTTCTTTAGAGAAAACAAAATATGATCCACCTACAGATCATGTTAGGCCAGCTCCTCAATTTCCTCTAAGCAGAACAGAGGTTTGTGTTGCCTTAGTTACTGCAATGACCTACTAGTCAACAGCGGAATCCCAGTCTCGAGAGAGAACATCCTTCTGCATTTTTGATGGCAGCATAGGCTGGGAAATCTCTACTTTTCTGTTTTTCAGTTGTGAAAAGGAAAAAAAAACCCAAACAAGTTATTTAACTCTTTTCACTAAATATTTTTTTTTTAATATCAACTCTTTAAAAAAAAAAAATTGTGCAAGGTTGCTGAATGAAGAAAGCATTGTCTAGCAGAGGGCTGGAGCAAAGCAAGTAGAGCAGTATCCACAGATACTTTGTTTTCTATTCCTTTCTGAAAAGAAAAGAGTGAGCACTGGAAAGTTTCAAGTCTTAAACAGACAACAGCAGCTACGTGTGTAGAGCCAGATTAACGAAGCTTGTCTAAAATTTGTAGATGTTCCAGATAGGATTTTAAATTGTTTTTCTCCTTACCAGAGGTGTAGCTCTTGTAGTGCTATCATCTATTTTTCCTTGGACATAGAAGCTGGAAAACACAACCCATCTGTTTCCCTTGTGAGGCATCATCAACTTTGAATTCTTTCCTTTAGCTACAAAAACATGAATTTCAGCAGGGTGATACTTGGGTGACAATTTGCACTGGAACGGACATCCAAAATTTTTCAGATCTACTGAGCCACTCAAAAAAATTGATGGGTGCCTTCCTTTGCCAAAATGAAGTGATACAAAGTAGTGGTTCCAAGGCACCTGAAATGTATTTTACCTTGTTTGGCCATGAGCTCCTTTCCTCTGATAACTGTTCTTACGCCAGAGTGGTTCACAGATACTGCTCACTCATAATAATTTGTTGGGGTTTTTTTGCGTGATTAAGTTTGAGTTGACAATGGAATGAGATGAACACCAGCACCAGAGCAATGAAGAATTCAGGGTGGCCTGCTGCCATGGTGTGGCTGAGGTTAGGATGAGTTCAAGGAGCCCGAGTGTGAGATTAACACCATAGAAATACTTAGGCTACTTGAAACGAAGAAGTGAATGTTTTCTACCATATGTAATTGCCTGCAGTGAAGAGCCAGTGAGAATGCCGTTGATATGTCTGATTTTGAGTAAATTTGGAATTTTCATTTAGATGAAGTCAGGTTTTAGAAGTTAATAGCTAGGAACCTCAGATTACCATAAATCAGCATTGAAGTTGAGTCCACTAGGATATAATTGTAAAACATTAAGTTTATTGATTTATTTTTTTTTTTTGCTTATAGTATAAACTATTCATGTGAAAAGAGTGATCAAACCTTTTTTTTTTTACTGTTAATGCCATGTAAAATTACTTGTTCTTTGTCCAGCTTAAAACAGTTTTATTGGTACTTCCAGTCACTTTCTGACAGTCATGTACTGCAGGATTATTACGTTATTCAATCTGTAGAATAGAATTTATATCTACCCACCCCACACAGTGATGTTTAAATGGCAACATATTTAATGCGAACATCACCAATGTGCACTACTTCTATTATTTTAATGTGAATTTCTACGTATGGATCTTTCTCTAAACAGTAACTCCAGCTGAATTTACCTGTCATAATTCCTTTCCAAAACTCAGAGCTGATTCAAAGGAGATAGTTTTTCCTAATTTAATGACTGGCAGGGTTTAAACTGTGGCAGAATCCTTTACTGCAAGATTTACAGTCCATTTCTTCTGCAAAGACCAGAAGGGGAACTGAACTTTTGAGATTAAGAGGTTGTTGGGACACTGTGGTATTTTATTGCTGACTAACCTATTGAATTGATTGTTAGCCTTCCACAGCATCTATTTGATCACACAACTTATTGTTTGTATGCATGTCAGTCATATCAAGTGTGATTGACAAACATCAGTCAGGGAAATGCATGCTCCTGAGTTTCAGCATACAGACCAGAAAGAACAAAACCTGTCCTTATTCCTGTTTCTAAAAGTAATTCTCCACGAAGATCTAGCATGCCTTTGTTTTCCCTGTTTCTTTGTTTTTATTCCTTTCTAAAGGAAAGGAAAATACATGGCAGCTGCTGGCTACCTCCAGTAGGCAACTGGAGTTATATCAGAGTGAGCTGTGAAACCATTCTGAAGGGTCAAACAGAAAACTTGAAATGGGAAAAGTGCTGGAGAGACCCATACAGCTAAGCAGAAGAGCCAATGTGCACACTTGGGTTTGTTCCTTCTTTCAAAACCCGTAACGTGTTATAAACATTCTAAATTTTTGTGCGTCAAAATGTAAGCAGTGTTGTTTTGTGCGTGTGGAAAGCTGTCTAGAAGTGAAGCAGGGTAAGTTGAACTCTGCTGTTCAGTGATTTGAGCTAGGACCTGGACACGCAGTGGGTAGTGTACAAGGGCATTCTCCTGGCTCCCAGAAGTGGGTCATGCACATGACACACATAGTAAAACAAAACCCAACAAAACCTCCAAGTAAGGAGGGTCAAACGATTGGAAGAAGTATGAAATGAGAGGCTTTTCCCCCGGCTGCCTTCGTGCCCCGCAGCGCCATGGGGAAGTGCGGCAGGCTGCGGTGCGCAGGCAGGGGCCCGAGCAGTGGGCCGTGGCCGGGCGCGGAAGCGGTCGCCGCTGCGCCGCGGGGAGGACGGGCTTGGCTCCCGCCGGCAGGACACCGGCGGCCGCGGAGCGCAGCGCAGCCATGGGTGGCCCCGCGCCGGGGCAGCGGCTCCGCGCTCTCTTCTATGTGCTGCCGCCCGGCGAGAGCTCCTTCCGCACGGTGGAGGAGGTGCCCGACTACGTGGAGAAGGTGAGAGTCCCCTTTCTCGCCCTCGGCAGCATCCTTCGCCTTCTCCTCCGCCCACCCTGGCGGTCCAAGGAAACGATGTCCGCGAAAGGACACCCGAAATTAGGTGAAATATTTCGTCGATCTCCGACCGCTTTCACTCCTGGGCCCTGCCTGCAGGGTGTCAGCTGCCTATGGCACTGTGCATTCTAATGAATTTTGTATACGGCTCAGGTGCTGCTTCTGATAGCAGCAGTGAAACTGTTAAGAGAAACATCCCAGCTAGATAGCTGAGGATTGATGCTTTGTTCAGTTTGTTGCTGCTGCCGGATGTAGTGACAGCAAACTGAACTGAGCAAACCAGCGAACATGATATTTGGGTTTGGCTATTATGGTTCTTAAAGCAAGCAAAGTAAGGCCTCCTTATGCCCTTAAAGGTGAGTGTTACAAGTTCAGTCAAAGAAAGAAAAATAAAAATTTCTACTTAAAATAAAAAAGATTAAGAGAAATGAAAGCAAATATTTGTACTGGGACAGTGCTGTCTCCTAAAGCTCCAAGGCAAAAGTACAGAGGTCAGGGGTGAGAACTCCCTTGTCAGCAGGCAGCAGCGCGCCCCTCCCTCCCCTCCTGCCCTGCTAGCTTACCCTGTTCCATGAAGGTACCTTTGCTCCTTTCTGTCCATCTATTGCACATATCTTGGCACTTCGCTCCTTCTGAACCTGGAAGCAATGTGAGATTTCAGGTAGACAGAAGGTAAACTGTTTTGCCCTTATCAAAGTAAATTCAGTCCTGCTTCACTGAAGATCCACACTTTTTAAAGGGGCCTTGGTAACTCTGACTGGCTCCTCAGCCAGGTAAACCATTGGCTGCTGTGCAGCAGCTGCTGTTGGGCTGCAGTTAGGGTCTCAAGGGTGGTGTAGAGCAATCCCAGCACCATCAGCAGCTTTCTGGGAATTGTGGTGTGCAGTAGTCCCTCTACTGATGGTGTTTGTCAACAAATGTTGCCCTTTGGCGTAGGGTAAGCAGACAGCTGCTGTAAACCCACCCTCTGTGTGCAGCGTGTGGTCGATGCACTGCTTTCCTCAGGCATTTGTGTGTTAGATGAGGGCATTTCTAGCACATTAGATCACGTAGCTACAGCTGAATAGAGATATTCACCTTTCAGTGTTAAGCAGGCAGCAGAACTAAGTCACTCAAATATACATGTTTTTAGTGGTTTGCAAAGTTGTGCATTTTGGTGATACACAAATGCATATATTTGTAAGAGTAGCTTCCTGAGCCAGAGTAGGTTTTGCTGTTACATCTTGGCAGCAGATGACAGCAGTGGGTGAAGCAGCTCTGATTTTGAGAACAGAATAACTTAGTTTAAGATGTCATAGCAGAGCTGTACATGAAGGCCCTAAGTCGTGTTTCAAACACCAACTGATCAGCTACCAGCGAGTAGCAGCAAAGCACTGCAGCAGTTACTCTTCCATCTAATCCCCAAAATTCTGGGAAAAGGGGTCCAAGTCCTGGACCATTATAATAGTTTCTTTTTATGTGATCTTTTGCCATGTAGAACTTAAACTCTATTCTTCTAGGGGAAAAAAAAAAAAAAAAAAAAAAAAAAAAAAGGAAAGAAAATCCAAGATGTTTAAGTCAATTTTCTTTCTTCAGGATAGACTATCTTGACTCTTAAACTGATGCTTACTGTGTTCTTTCATAAGCATCCTCTGCTATAGATACAAGATTGTTCTGCATGTTTTGTGTTCTCCCACAATCTAAAGGTGGTCACATGGAGTGCCATTATTTCATTGCTAGATACAGCTTTCATGACAATAGCTTCACTTTGCTCCTTTCTAAGCTCAGAAATTATCACTTGTACTCAGTAAAGGCTTTCATGGTGAGATTCAGGAAAAGAGTTTAGTTCCTTCTGCTGAAGGGCCCCAAATGAAAGCTTTAAATTTGATAATCACTGTTTTTCTTCTTTATTTGTTCTGCTTTTGAAAGCCTGAAGATTAAATTCACATTCACACTCAATTCACATTTTAGTCTTTGCTTTTAAATAACGAGGCACAGAACCTTTGTATTTAGTTTTACATGAAAGTTGAGATTCTTATGTTGTAAGGATCTGGGACCTTAAGAAAACAGAAACTGTTTCAAGACTTGCAATAAACCCATGAATTTATGCTGAGTTTCAGCTTAGTATTAATATTATTTTTTGCAACCATCTAAAGCAGAAACTGCTTTTAAATGATCCTTTGCATTCTGCAAGAGCTGGTTACTTGTAAGGGAGCCCCTCTTACTGAGTGCTCAGAGGGAGACTTTCACGTTATGGATCAGTTAGGCAAGTAAACCACAAGCTAATGCAAATCTCCATTAAGCATTTCTGGTGATGGGTGAGGAGAAAGAAACTGCAAAACCAAGGCAATGAAACATTTGTAGACCAGAAGATAGCAGAAGGATCCAGCTTTGGTCTCCAACCAGTTGATGTCAACTGTGGCTGTTTCTTAAATTTCTTGCACTTTGTTTGTAGGGGCAACCCTTGAAAAACTTTGCAGAGCTGCTAATCCTTGATGGATTCCTTAAATGTCTTCACTGTAATTTTCACTTAATAAAGAGAAGTAATGGTCAGACTGGTGAGACAATTGTCTCTCTTTTTCTTCCTGAATGGTTTGCCTTATCCTTCTGCTGCCTAACATCTCATCCTTACATTGTAAAGCATCTGGGACAGGGTATGTCTCTTTCTGCTGTTTGTAAGGCATCTTGCAAGATATGATCCTGCTCCATGACAATAGCTGTTAGGTATTATGGTCACATAAATAATACATACTAATCTTGACATAGCTTTGATCTGCTCTGGACAAAGCTGAATGTGGAAGAGAGACTGATTTCTTAGACACTATGCCATAAATCTTGCCTGTTGCAAACTCCTGGATGGGCAGGAAGTTAAGGCTGTCTGAATGTTTCTCTATCCTCCTTGCTATGATACTCCCTATTTGTGAGTCAAAAAGTGCTGTCAAATGCTTGGCTGTCTCACAGCTTCACCGTGGGGAGAAAATATTTAATCAAGTCAATGGGCAAGAAGTTACATTAGTGTGTATTAGTATAAAGCCATGTATTTTAACCATTTCAGAGGCCTCTAGGTAAAGCAAACCACAGATGTATATAGGCAGAGATAGATACCCATATACAGACCATATATATATATGCATTGCCTATTTCCTATTCACTCTCTTGATTTCATTATTAAACATCCCACTTCTTTGTCTTGAGCCTGTTCAATTTGCTGTGCAGCCTCTGCTGTTCCTAACTTCAAACTGCCTGTGCTCAGTGATAGACTTGGCACCTAATATTGTGGTCAAGTGTTTCTTAGTTCTTAATAAAACATTTTTTATATCTGTCCAAATGTACAACTGTGCTAAGCCACCCTTGTTTGGTAAATTAGGAATCTTTTTGTGTATCACTTAAGACTTTTAAGATATTTTTCCTAGCTGTTTGCAAATGAAGTAGCTAAGGTGAAAGAAAATGAGTATTTATGTTTTCCTAGAAAATTTCAGTGCCTTCAAGTCGAAGATTGCAGGGTTTGGCTTTTATTTCTTTCCAATTACTGATTTCAAATATCCACAGATCCTACCACATATGTTTTCTTGGGTGGTGTTTAGGCTTTATCCATTGGTCTTCCTTTGCTCTCAAAGGTTGGTTGTTTTTTTTAATATCACAAATTAATGTGTTTTCCAAACAGGGTTTTAGAAACCCAAAGTGCTATTGAAGAGCAAATTAGGTATCTAAATTAAAAAGTGCCATGTTGGTGTTGGTATCTGTTCATCTGCTATTGTAACTTAACCCCAAGCTGCTGAAGTTTATGAACTTTCACATTTCCTAGATGCTATAAATCTTTTGCTGGTTGTATGGTTTGAATCATCCAATTCTCCTTCAGCTGAGCAATCTGGTCTGTATCCATCCTAGGCTCTCTAGTGTCCCAGCCGAGTAAGAATTCTTGGATCCTAACTTAGTTGGAAACAAAAATGAGCATCCTCCAAATTGCAGTGGCTTCTTCCATTAAAATCTTGTACAGACAGGAGCAGCCTCTCTTTGACAGCAGCCCAGTTGGATGGTTGCAGTCTCTTGAATCTTTGTATTTGCAGGCCTCTTAAAGGGGGCAGCAGAAAACTATTAACAGGGCAGATTTGGGAGGCATCATATGGCCATAACAGTACAAAACATCTCACTAGTCTTGCTTTTCTCTTGCCCTGGTGGAAGTATTATGCTTTAATACCACCAAGTAAGAGTTGTCTGAACATCTCCAAAGTCATGAACAAGTTTTCTACAGGAAAAAAATTTGAACATTTGCATGCACACAGAAGTTAAAGAGCTCCTTCCTGTTTTCCTTGCCACAGGCCTCCTAGATTTTGGTGGCAATAGCTGATATGCAGCCACTGCCTCTACCCATGAAGTGCAGAGACTCCAACGTCTGTACAAATGCATGTGCTCTACCAATTACTGTTATTCAGTCCTGCATTCTTGCCTGTGAAATTTGAGAACAGCTGCAACAATCTTTCCCCAGTGATGAAAAATGGTGGTGTCACAGTGTTACCTGTCCTGCCTAGTCACAGCTGTACCTTTCTCTACTGGGTACCAATGTATGTTTTCAACTTGCCAGCTGATGTGGTTTGCAAGATAAATAGCCTAAACTGAATCCTAGACTGAAGCAGTGCTGTGAGTGAGAGATCTTCAAGTCTTGCTCATCAGTATACTTCAGTTAGGACATCTCAAAAGGAAAAAAGGGAGCATTTTATCATTGCTACTTGGTCTGGAAAGAGAACATGTTGCATGGCCTAAATCAAAATGGGCTGCCGAGTTACTGGGGTTTTCCGTTGCAAATGCATACAGAAGAACTGTTGCTATCTGCAGCAAAAAACATGGCAACAGAAATGCTGAGTAGGAAGAAACTCACTCTACTAGGTCTTTCAGATAATATAGTTGGATATCAAGTTCAGTGGCTGAACACATTCAAAAACACAAATCAAACACAGATTCTGTTTTACCTTGTGGTTACAGGAATCCACAAATGTTGCTGCTCTCGCTGATATACTTGAATGTGAAAAATATGAATTTGGAAAGACTTTTATGTTTTGTTTTGATGCCATTGAACAATTTATGTGGAGAAGATACAAAACGAAGTAATAGAGGGGGAAGTTCGTGCACTGTATTTATGGTGGTGGTGTGGATTAAATGGTGGTATGCTTTATCATAGTAGTAGCTACTAAGATGCCAACCAAGCTGAGATGTAGCTGCATAAACTGGTCTTAGGAAAGGTAGATTGAATTCAGTTTGTGATGTGATGTCTTTTCTTTAAATTATTTTTCAGAGTATTCCATTCTTCATTGCTTTTATCGTGCTGGAGTTTGCTGTCAGTTGGATTCAGAAGCGTAAGCTGCCAGGTCGGATCAATGATGGCATAAGTTCCCTTTCTTTAGGTATCCTGTCTCGACTGCCAGAGTAAGTGTACATATTATAATAGCTGGAGATTGTTTTTCAAACACCAAGAAGGAAGAAAAGATAATTATGTATTGAAGTGGTTATTGCTAACGCAAGGTCTGCATTAGGCATCTGGGTCTTGCTTTCAGGGAATCATGGAATGGTTTGGCTTGAAAGGGACCTTAAAGATTCTCTAGTTCCAACCCCCCTGTCATGGATATCAACACTTTCTAGTAGATCAGGCTGCTCAAGGCCCCATCCAATCTGGCTTTGCGCACTACTGGGCTTGGAGACTCCGTAATGTCTATGGGCAACCTGTTCCAGTGCCTCACCACCCTCATGGTGAGAAGTTTCTTCCTAATGTGTAATTTAAATCTAGCCTCTTGCAGTTTAAAGCCATTACCCCTCATCCCATCATTACATGCCTTTCTAAAAAATCCCTCTTCAGCTTTCAAATGCTGCAAGGCTGTAATAAGGGCTTCTTGGAGCCTTTTTCTCTAGAGTGAACAACTTTGCTAAAAAGAAGTTCTGTGAGTGTAAATATCCTAATCTGTAGTGCTAAATACAATACTTGAAGGATTTTTTTTCAGCTCCAATTATGTTCATCTATATTTGATTTTTAGATGTCACCTTTTGCTGATTCTGAGTCTTACCTGACTTGACCATATCCTATGCTAGGATTAAACTTTAGAAAGAGGAAAGCAAACCAAACCAACACCAACGAATGAAGTCTGTTATTTTCATTAGCTTCAAAAATAATTATGTGCATATAATCAGATTGATAGAACTGTGAGTATGCATGTGATTCAAAGTTCTTTGATCTCTCTCAGACACTAAAATCCACTGACCTCTTGCAAATGTGACCATCCAATCTGCTGTCTAATTTAGAGGTCATAAGATTTACATGGATTAGTGGATGGTGAAGAGAGTTGTATATATCCCCTGTAAGTTGCTAAGTACTGTATCCAGTAACAGGGAATCCAGCAAGTTCCTTATATAAATTGTTGTAAGTGTATTTCAGGAGCTCTAATTACTTCTAAGGAGTATCATGTTTTAGATCTGCCTTTGCTTCTATCCAGATGAGAGATTTTATTACATCCTTTCTGATAGAATGGGATTACATTTCTATTCCCTGTGTATGTATTTACGGATTACCATCAAATTGCATGTAATCTTTTCCTGACACACAGCAGAGTTTTTATTATTTGAATTTGACTAGATGGTGTGTTTTCAAGCCTTTCAATTATTCCCACAGTCCTTTTTCTGAATCCTCTGCAGTTTTTCAGCCCTTCATAGTGTGGATGTCTCAAGCGCACTCCATATTTCAGAAAATACTACCTCAGTGCCAAATAATGAAGTCATTTGTTCTCTATTTCTACTTGTTGTTCCTCCCTTTATATATCCCAGGTCCTTTGAGCCATCCTTCATCCTCAAGTATTTTTTTAGATTCTGTGGTTTACATTCCTCTTTCATAGGCAATATGTTCTTCTATTTGGCCACACAGAAATACATGGCTTGTACATTCAGTCATCCTGAAATAGTTTGGATCCAAGAAACGTCGTCTTTGTTACTTAAAGATCCCTGGATTTTGTCATTGCAATTTTTACTGGATATCTTCTCTTTCAATCCCAGTTACTGATGCGATACATTGGAAGAATACAACAACAAAAAATTGTCCCTTCTGACAGGTAGCACCCATTTGCTGAAAAGTGTGAATCGCTCACTTTGTAGACTACTGAACATCTGACATTTACTGGATTTTTTTGAAAACAGCTTTCTAATGAAGAAAAGGCTTATGTCTGTGCCTCAGTTAGCCACTGTGCTGCTTTGAGGCTAGTTGGACTTTTTTAATCAGAAAAAATAGATTATGGGCTCTGAAAAGAAAACAATGGTGATGTCCACTCATGGGTTTACTGAGATGTACTAAAGCAAGGACATAAACATAAATAAGACAGAGTTGCTCTGGTGGTTGGGAACCCCTCTGGGGGATTCTGATCCCTGGGAGAGGGGCATTGTGTTTCTGTATTACTTTTAACTTGTATATTTCCAAATATAGCTTTAAATATTTGTAATATATTGCAAATATCTGCTTGTATATTGTGCTAAGCTGTGAATATAAAGCTGCCTTCCTTAACTTCCAGCTGGCTGAGTCTAGTCTCAGTAAATTCAAATGTATGGGGGGGCAGGTAACTCCTGAACCATCAAAGGTACAAAGACAGCTTTTAATGGATTATGTTAGTTATTGGTAGTAAATAACATGGATGATGCCATTTAATGAGTTTATATTTCTTCAAATAAGAGATGTGAGCTTTCAGCATGAGACATACAGAATCAGAGAGCATTAGAGGTTGGAAGGGACCTCCAGAGATCAAGTCCAACTGTCCTGCCATAGCAGGATCTCCTAGGGTAGTCCATATGAGAATGCATCCAGGTGAGTTTTGAAAGCCTTCAGAGAAGGAGACTCCACAGCCTCTCCGACAGCCTATTCCAGTGCTCTGTCACCCTCACTGTAAAGAATTTTCTTCTCATGTTGAGGCAAAACCTTCTGTGTTCAAGTTTTAGCCATTGCTCCTTGTCTTATTACTGAGGACCACCAAAAAGAGACTGGCCCCATCCACTTGACACCTCAAATACTTACACACATTGATGAGATCTCCTCTCAGTCTTCTCAAGACTAAACAGCCCCAAAGTACTCAAAGTAATGTCTTAAGTTATTGGAGAATTTTGTAAAGCTATTTTTACAGCTGGTCTACCACCTATGTTCAAACAATTTTGCTTTTAATGTGACTTATGTGATCTTCAAGGAGGAACACTGAACTTTCACCTGTCTTTCGAGCTGTAATAAATTATCTATTTATCCTCAGACTTGTGTGCACTGACACACAACTGTGATAAAGCTTATTCTGGTTTGTACACAGGTGGTATTGAGAGAGTTCAAATGCCACTTCTTCAACACACACTTTCTAGGCAGTCTACATTTCACAGGCTTACCATGCTAAATACTTTCTCAAATCTGAAATACTCAGGATTGGTTGAGTTAAACAAGTGGACAGAGATACTTATAAAGTATGTTTCAGTGGTTTGGTGAGGCCCTTTGTTCTGTTTTAAGAATACTCAGACATTTCAGATGCACTGATTTCTGGAAGAAATACTTGCTAAGGAAACAAGTGTTGCACGTGGAATGCAGCTTTGCAAGGTGCTGAGTGCTTTTATTATTTTGGCACTCTGTACTTTGCTGCACAATTTGGCTTGTGGGGCCACAGAGTTTTCTTTGAGATAAGAATTCTTATGCAAGGCAGTTTCAACAGAGTGAACCAAATGATCCTTAAAGACTTAACTTTGCAGAATCAGGTAAATTGGCAGGTTAGGTACAGTCCTTCCTTGCTACACCAGCGTGGCTCTCATGCCTGGAAACAAAAGTGCCTCCTTGGCAGCTCTTCCCAGAAGAGAATCATAGAATCAATCAGGGTTGGAAGAGACCACAAGGATTATCTACTTCCAACCTTCCTGCCATTGGCAGGGACACCCTACCCTAGATCAGGCTGCCCACAGCCTCATCCAGCCTGGCTGCGAACACCTTCCGGGACGTGGCCCCAGCCACCCTCCTGGGCAACCTGTTCCAGCGCCTCACCACTCTCATGGTGAAGAACTTCCTCCTCACATCCAATCTGAATCTCCCCACCTCTAGCTTTGCTCCATTCCCCCTAGTCCTGTCACTACCTGAGAGCCTAAAAGGTCCCTCTCCAGCTTTTCTGTAGGCCCCCTTCAGATACTGAAAGGCCAAGAGAGCTCTGTAAAGCTTTTGACTTTCTGGCTGAGTGTGAAAGGCGCAGGCAAAATACAAACTTCCTAGATTATTTATTTGCATGTTAACATCACAGTTCTAATGGTGACTGCATAGTGTAACTTTTCTTTTTTTTTAAGTAAAAAGAGTTGTAAAAAATAGACTGAGTAAAAAAGCTTGAACTAAAAAAAACCCAAACTCAACAGTTTACCCTTCTGTCTTCTGCTTCTATGGTGTGAGAGAATTGGGTCAGAATAAAATAAAAGGTGTGGGGGAGGGGGTGGGGGTGGGCTGTTGCCGGGAGTGAGTGAGCACATGCAAGATCTGCTGCTGAGACTTTCCCTTCAGGCTTTCCCTTTCAGGCAGAAGAAAAAAAAGAAAAAAGGTAGGGAAAGTTGACAGAAACTGCTAAAACAATATTTCAGCAGAACCCACAGCATCAGGGGAAATAGTAGTGCAAATCATTAACAGCTGAAGGTTAGATTAACACACCATTGATTGTATCCTCTCCCAGGGATTAATTTTCATTTTCTCAACTAGCTGCAATGGTTTGCCACTTCCTTAAAAAAAAAAAAAAAACAAAACAAAACCAAAAAACCTGTGGTTGAATCTAAAATGGTGAGCTTCAGTCTGTTAGTTAGAATGAAGCTTCAGATGCATCACTGCAAAGAGGTCTTTACATTTAATGAAAAAATTAGGAGTCACAGACCATATTCAGCCTCTAAGTATGGTTTTCCATTTCACACTCTGTATAACAGAAGTATTGCATGTCTGTAGGGAAAACACTACTTAGTGTTTCTTACTTCATTGTTGGAGAAAATGCAGATCATAAATTGTTCATATTCTTATGCCAAATATTAAAAATGTAGGTGCAAAGGAAAAAAGTCTGATCAGACAAGGCAATGTGTTTTGCTTTTAGGCTTATTAGACTCAATAGCATGCAGTAAGCTGAAGTGCTTTGTCTGTCCATATTGTGTTTTGCAAAACAGCCCATACATTTTTAAAATAGAATTTTCACTGCCTTAATGCATACTATACATTCCTCTGCATGTATGAATACTAAATGCTATATTCAGTCAAAACTTGGGGGGGAAAGGGAGAAACTCGAGTTACTAAGCTTGCTCCCCCAGCATCTTGCATGTTGTTGGTCAAAAAAAAAAAAAATTTTCTAAGAACTTTT
Organism: Psilopogon haemacephalus; assembly: GCA_013396835.1. Lineage (NCBI taxonomy): Eukaryota > Metazoa > Chordata > Aves > Piciformes > Megalaimidae > Psilopogon > Psilopogon haemacephalus. The sequence goes on along the minus strand of VWZI01002625.1, from coordinate 411,871 downwards.
ATTCTAAATAAATAAATAAACAGCTTTCTAAGTAACCATTGCCAGGAGACTTTAAAAAAAATACTCTCCCAAGAGAAAGTTTATTTTGGGTATAAATATCCACTCTACAAGTATGTGCATTATTTCATATTGGCCCATTTCTTCTTTTAAAGCAGCAGAACATAAATCAAATCAAGAAGTGTTTGGGGGATGACTGAGGTAGGTACATTTTCAAACTAGCTGGGAAAGTCTCCATTCTTTATGGCCATGCACAGTTGCCATTTTTTAGTGTCCAACTCTGAAATACAGTGGTACAGTGTGTGTGTATATGTGTGCATATGTATATATGTGTATGTTTAACAGAACCGAACTCAATTTCTAAAGACAGCATTAAGATTTGTATATATTACTTACTTTGGGGTTTTTTGGGTTTTTGTTTGTTTGTTTTTAATAGAGATTTGAGTTCTGTGAGGTGTTGTCAAACATCAGGAAGGAATAAGAAAATGCTTTTTTTATTAGTTCATGTTGTTATGCATCTTAAGGTACCTGCACATCAGCAACGATTTCATCAAAGGAGTATGAATCCTCTTTCTGCTGTAGACAATTCATGGTGTTGTATGTCATCTATACTTCAACCTAACTTCTAGACAAAAGTTTAAAGAGGCAGTTTCAGGTACATTTTAAGCCAGCACTCCTAAAATATGAAGCACTCTTGATTTGTACTTCTGTTTCCTCATTCCTGCCTCTGCACCTTCTCTCACCTTTGCCAGCATCAGTGTTTGTGTTGCCCTGTGGTCAAGTGGCCCAGGAAACAGGCCCAGCAACCCACTTGTGTCAGTTCTTACTATAACTCCACAAAATCTTTTGATAGCCTAAGAAATGTGCTTGGGAAATAGAATTTGGGGTTGCAGGACAGGAAATACTCTTTTTTTTTGCAGAGTTACTGATTTGCTTCCTTAAAAACATAGGTACAATTGCAACCAGAAACTGTAAGTTTAAATTCAGAGCTGATTAGAATGCACTTGGTTCAAATTGATGCAAGCAGTTCACAACCCTGTGGAGCTGGCAGTATCCTGACAATCCAAAATACTTGGCCTGCATGGATTTATCCATTTAAAGTATGTCCTGGTTTCTGGAAGCATCTACTAGATACTTTGTGTGTGACTATACAAAATTATAATCTCATAAATTGGAGATTGCATCTCTTAGAGGAGAATTTGATACATATGGGTTTCCATAAATTATATTTTCACTACAAGACTTATTAGGTACTTTTTTTTTTTTTTTTTTCTACACATCTGTTTGACTAAGGCTTTGGGCAGATGTTTATTTACAGCATGGTCAGATGTGTTGCTTCTGATCCAGCTGCCCCTTCAGATCTGCCAACATAACAGCACATTTAATTGCTCCCTAACCTGGTCCTGACAAAGTGATCCAGCTAAAAGCAGAAACAAAAGCCCCCCAAGAACTATAAAAGAGGTGTTTAAGCTCAGCTGCATTCATTTTGACAGAGCCAGGTCAGGGAGCAGCTATGCATGCAATTATGCTGGCAGGTCTGAGGGCTGGTAACCACCATGCTTAGGCAGGGATGAGCAGATGGGTGCAAACTGGAAGAGTAATCACTTAACCTGGTTAAATGGCAAGTAAAGGTGATGTGCCATGCCATGCCCCAAACCCACCTACCTTCTGGCTATTGCTCTTCTCTCCTTTCTGTACTCTTTTACATAGTTCTCCCTTTCTCTTGTGTTGGTTCATAAGCTCATCAGATCACATGTGGAGTTAGTTCAGCGTGGGAGCAAAAAGTTATGTGGCAGTGTTGATTTGAATGAGGGTAGAGAGGCTCTTCAGGGGGACCAGGTCCTGCACCTGGGTCACAACAACCCCAAGCATTGCAACAGGCTTGGGGCAGTGTGGCTGGAGAGCTACCTGGCAGAAAGGGATTTGGGGACTGTAATAGACAGGAAGCTGAATAGTAGACATCAGTGTGCCCAGGCAGCCAAGAAAACCAAGGGCATCCTGGCTTGGATTAAAAATGCTGTGTCCAGCAGGAGTAAAGAGGTGATTGTCCCCTTGGGCTCAGCTCTGGTGAGGCAACACCTCAAGTATTGTGTTCAGTTTTGGGCACTGCAATACAGGAGAGATGTGGAGGTGTTGGAGTGGGTCCAGAGGAGGGCAACAAAGCTGGGGAAGGGCCTGGAGAATAAATCTTATGAGAATCGACTGAGGGAGCTGGGGATGGTTAGTGTGAGGAAGAGGAGGCTGAGGGGAGACCTCATTGCTGTCTACAACTACCCAAAAGGCCGTTGTGGAAAGGCTGGAGCTGGTCTCTTCTCACAGGTAATTTGAGACAAAACAAGGGAGAATGGCCTCAAGCTGAGGCTGGGGAGGTTTAGACTGGACATTAGGGAAAAGTTTTTTGCTGAGAGTAGTCAGGCACTGAAATGAGCTGCCCAGGGAGGTGGTTGAGTCACCGATCCTGTGTGTGTTTTTAAAGGTCATTTGGATGTAGTGCTTAGGGATATGGTTTAAGGTGAATCTTGTAGAGTAGGGTTATAGGTTGGACTTGGTGATCCTGGGGGCCTTTTCCAGGCTGGATGTTTCTGTGATTCTGTGATATTTGCTTAAGGCAGAGAGACGGGCAGGCAAGTGGAAATGGAGAAGCCAAGAGCTGTTGAGCTTGAGGTTCAGACTACTGAACCTGCTGTCATGACCTTTCCTGCAGCAGCTAGCTATGGTAATTTAAGACACTACCCGTCAATAAATGTTTTTTTTTTAAAAAAGGTGGGATTAGTAGATAACAAGCCTGAAGAGACAGCATCTGTTCATCTCCCCATTCCTCTCACTTCTCCGAGAGCACCCTCCTGGCTGCACTGCCCTGTACAAACCACCGATTTTCCCCATGTTTTGCCAAAGGTCACAGCCACCAGAGCTCTGTTAGAAGGGCAGGTTTTGAAATAACTCATAGTTGGTGAAACAGAGTAGGTTAAACAGTTTCAATAAGGGGATAGTGCTGTGCATCAGGAGATGGTAGTGTTTTCAGCAGGCAAATCTGATTCTGGAAAGAGGTTTTCTAAATCACTTCACTTAAGCTTATGGCAGTAATTGTCTCCATAAACAGTCTTTGTTTGGTCTAATTAATTTTTTTTGCAGGGTTTGTTAATGAATTTAGTGCAACTAAATCTAAACTTAGGGTAACTAACCCATACCAGAGGTAATATGTTCTCACTGCACCAGTTTAACACAGTTTTATGAGGTTGGTGTAAATCATGCTCTGTTCCCAAACAAGTCCAAATTCAGCCATGCCCAGTAAAGATGCAGATGGTTCCTGCCTGCTCTCAGGTGCTCATCACTACCTCTCCAGCCTCCTGTTACTGTCTCTGCTTCTCTCAGTTGTGAGACCTTTCCAGGCATATCAGGAACATTACTGTCAGTGGTTTGTTTACTTGCTCCACGTTATTTGAAGCAGGCTTGGAGGGTGCCCATATGGGCAGAGCTCAGGGAGTACCAGTGAGCAGCTCTAGACAGCTTGGCATGCATGGAGTGCTGCTTGTTGATGATGCCTAAGGAAAATTCAGAGTTTAAAAATCTGGAGTTACTAATGAAATTACTTAAATTACTAAACATTAAAAAGAAGGATTTTGGAGAGAGACTTGGGAGTGTTAGAATGTTCTCAAACTAACTGAAACAACTGGTAGTTCCTACCTACCATAGTGTTCTAGAGATTGCTGGTTTTCACACAAGCTTGTCAAGGAGCCAATTAGTCTTTTACGTTGCAACCTCTTACACAGATGCAGCTGTTTCCAGCATGCACGTTTGTCTGCATCCTCAGCATTTAATAATTGCCTTTTTCTAAGCAAGGAAGCCAGGGAAGGCTTGGTGATTGCCTGTTTGTGAAATCTCAGAGCCCAGTTTTGCACCTGCCGTGTCTGTGCCTTTAGAAACAAAGGCAGGCTGTCAGTGCTTGCTCTCAAATATTCTTGTTCACTTCTGTGAAAGTGCAAACTGTGAACTGAGTTTACCCTTATTGAAAATATGTTAGTAATTAAGTTCAGGAGTCTCTGTAGCTGACAAAATATACCTGTTTCTAACCCCCCTGAAATGATGCATAGGTCTTTATTCCATGTTTCAGTATTTTTCTGTGAGATGCATTGCGTCACTCAAGAGTTTTATTTTCAAAATACATGCTAAGGAACTGCTTCTGAGTAGGGGACCCTTCTGACTGAAACACTTCTCTGATAAAAGATGCGTTAAACTTAAATCAAGATTCCACTAGGTGGAGCACAGGGGTAGCATTTTTAGAGCTGGCCAACCTAGTTTCCTTGGTCAACACCTAGAAGTTATGGAAATTGGGGGAAAATGTCTCAGATTCTGTAAATCAGTGTAACCGATCTGAAAAGAAAAGGCTTTCATCGTTGTGTATGTCATGGACAAAACCAAATTAGAATTTTTAAAGTTCAGAAATATGACAAAGCAGTTCAGTAAATGCTCTCATGCAAAATGTTTTTTCCTCTATTGATCACTTGATGTGCTATGATGACTTACTGAAGTTTTAATCAATTTTTTAGAGGCCATAGGAACAGTCATGTGTTGCCCATTCTGTTGTTCTAGATAAATTCAGTTAAATAGAATTGCTTCCTTATTTCTTCTGTTTATATAAGACCTTGGAGAATATTATAGGCTTGTTTCCTGATCTAACTCAAACCGTGGTGCAGATTTGCTGACTTCAGTGGGACAGGCAAGTAGGAAAGATCAAAATCGGATCCTCTTTTGGAAAAAATACTGAGCAAGTATTTCTATTATGCTCTTATGATACTGGTTATACAAATATTGAAAAGTCAGGTTCATTGCCTTGCAGAAGATGATGCTGTAGAATCTCCTGGTTTTGTGTGCCTTGAATTCACTGGGATAGAATTTACTGCCTATTGTGCCTTGCCATTAGGGTTAAAATAAATGGGAAGAGTGGGTTACAGTGACAGGAGCTCAGCCCAACTGAAGTTTTGAAACGGGATATGCAACCTTTTAAGATCACTAAATTTACCAGAAGACCTTGCATAAATTCAGAACAAAATATCTTATCACTAAAGGCAATGGAACTTCTCCTGAATATATTTAAGTCGTGCTGAGTTTTTAATTGATTGCATATGTATGAAAGATAAGCAACAAGTGACTTGAAATGTATAGATGGGACTTGGCCTTAATAAAACATTGTAACACTGACTTTTATTCTTTTCCTTCCAAAACCTGCTGTTTCATGTTGTATTCCACTCACTACTGTAAATTAATATTAGTGTCTGAAATTAGAGGATAAAAAAATGGAGCGCAAGAGGGAGCAGGTTTGGCGAAGAAAAGGCCAGCTCTGAGACAAAACATTATGCAATACAGAGTGCAATACAGATAGTAGGAATACCAAACTTGTCTCTATTTTACCTCATTTGATAGTTTGGTTTGTTTTTTTTTTCTTTTCTCCTTGAGGAAATCTGGGGGTTTGCACTCTTTAGGCAAAATGCTAGGGAAGAAAGTTGTACAGAGGAAGAGGCTTTGATTCAACTTTTGTGTCTGGTGGGAACATTTTCTCAAAATGTAGGTGCTATTTCCTGTAATCAAGGGCTTTCCAGAGTCTGATAATCATTTCCCAGCTGTATCATTTTGGTGAATTATTTTTTAGCCTTGGGTTATTTCATGACTGGTTTTGCATATTAGGAATGGGAGAGGATCGTATTCATCTTGATGATAGAAAACAGGGAATAGAACTCCCACAGCTCCCTCTCCCTTTCCCTCCACCTTGTGGAAAGTTTGGCTTTGTGCTAAAGCATTAAAAAAAAAGCCTTGACTGCAGTATGTCAGGCATATTTCAGCTCGATTTGTGTCAACCCTAATAAGTCAGCTGACAAGGTAATAAATTGGGTGTCTGTTCAAGACCTGGCACCTGTACAGGAAATAAAAGGGGATTTCAGTTGCAGGAGTTTTGCTTTGTTTTGCAAATGGACCTTTTCTCAAGGCTCCTCTACCTCCTCTTGCCTACACTGAAATCATGCTATCAAAATGTTTATTTCAATTGTGACTGGAGCCAGTTTTTCATCTGAGAGGGAAAAAAAAAAAAAAAGGCATCCAGAAGTGTCCCTGGAAATGGAAATCCTTATGCTTTCCACTGAAACAAAGGCTTACAGAGCATTTAATTATTCATGTATCCTGCTGTTACATACATACATGGTCTGAACAATTTCATATTATTGAGGAGGAGCTGCCTTTGTTCAACACTTTGAAACTTTACATTCATGTAGTTTGAATCATGCTAGGAAAACTGAATTTATTTAACCCAGGGAAGCTGGATTAGTAATAGCTCACTATTTTTAATGATAATATAACCTTGTGACCAGGGTGCCTTAACATGTTTCCCTCTCTGTGTTTGACCTCCAAGGATGCAGCTCTGTTAGACCCCTTGAGAGCCAAGTGTTTGTAGGTCCAGCTGTAGAGCTGTGCTTTTAGATCAGGGGCCCCAGGTCATTTCCCAGTGTGACTTGAGGTAGTAAGAGCTGAGGCAGTTTCCTTGGGGCCTTTAAGTTTGATACATGGATCTTTCTCCACACTCAAAAGAGAGACAACTACTGTCACTAACTTTTCTCTTTCGGTAACTCCCCTGAGCACTGTGGAAGAAAGTTTTCTAAAACTTTGATTTCAGGTTCTAAGGTAGATCTGTGAGTCGGAGGAAGCAAAATGGGACTTTGCATTCTTTAAAAGGGGCAGCTGCCTTTTCTTCCAATTGAATTTCCTCCACCCTTCCCCTCCTCCATTATCCCATGGGGGTCAACCTAAGTAGATCTTCATTTCCACATGGAGAGTTCATCTCCCAGAATTTCCTTCTTGGACTTTTTTTAATTAAAGGATGTGATAATCTTACACAGTGGAAAGAGAAGCAGGGAAATGCTTTATTAAAGCAAATGTTATCACCTTTGAGTAAAGTCTGTAGCAACTTCAGAAGCCAGGAGATGAGAACTGTCTCTCAAAGTCAAAACAGTTGCCTAAGTGTACACTTTGCACATAATAAGAAAATTATCAGCAGAAACATTCAAAATCCAAGAAGATAAATCTATGCTGTGTACATGAGAAAGTTTTCTATACAGTCTGTCTGTTTTAGGACTTAGTATTCCTGATGCAGATGATTGGACTAGATGACAAAATTCTTACCTGTCTGCTTCTGTCATATTTGTGTTTAAAACTTTAACTTTTAAATGAGGAGAAAGTTTTCTTAAGTTCTGTTCTGTATTTTCAAGAAGTGAAAATGGAACCTGAGGGAGAAAAAAAAAAGGGGGGGCAATGTAAACCTTCAGAACTCCAAGTGAACTTTCAGAATTGTAATTAAATGCAAGCTCTGGACTTTCCTATCTATCACACTGTAAATTGAAAAAAAAATACTTAGCTAAGCAACTCTTCTTTCTCCAGCATTGCATAGTGATATGATGGATTGCTCTAAATTAGTTACAGTAATCAGCTAGTGTTATGTGCTGTAGAATTGTGATTCAAGCATGAAAAGAAGAATGTATAGCAAGTTATATATATAAAAAATGAGTTGCAGGGTTAGCTCAAATTTTACACCTTGGCCTCAGCCTGTGGAAAAGAAAAGGCATTCTATGTTAATAAAAGCAAAAGAATAAAGTAAGAAAACAGTGCCTAATAATAACTGATACTCCGTGTTGGAAGAGGTGTTTTAAATTTCCTGGTCATTGAAAAGATGTTAAGAAATGGCCATTTCGTTGTGATTGAATAACATCAGCTCCTTTCTGACCTGTTGTGAAAGGGACTGAGAATTTATACTGAGCTTTACAGATGCCTCTTGAGGTGAATTGCAAAAATCTGGTTGGACATATATAATCTTCTTTAAAAATATTTATAGAACACAGCTCTTATGAAAATTAAACATGTTCCAGGTGTCTGTGGTACAACTTCTGGGCATAGCTAAGATGTTTCAAAGTGGTAGATACACCTGTCATTGCTAGTTGAGAGGAATCCTTCATCTGCCAGCTGCCAAAATGAAACTTCATAGGCATGGCTGTGCTTTGGTTTTGTCCAAGAAAAAAGCTGGGGTGATTGTAGTAAAGGTAGGAAGGAGTTGCAGGTAAAATGCAGCAGCTGCCTGTGGGAAAGATATTAGTTCTCTTCTTCCCAAAGAAGCATTGCAGCTCCACTCACTTCTCCAAAAATGCCCATCTGAATATGCATCAGTCTGGAGCTGAAGCACTGTTTCACAGCTACCTAAGTCAGTTGTCACCTGGCCCACTTCTGTGCCCACATTCTCTAATCTCTCTAGTCCTGGGGTTAAAGCTTCTCAATCTGTCAGAAAGCCCAAAATAATTTTCTAGGGAACAGCTCAGCCTCCAAATCAGTGACATGATGTGGGAGGTAAATGGGGCAAAGAGGTGAGGATATGACTGTGGCAACTGAAGTTTGTATTGACCTGAGTATCTGTGGGGAGTTATCTCTGGATCCAGCCTGCCCATCTGAGAGCTACTTTTTACTTCTGGTCTCAGCACTGACCTGTGTGCTGGTAGCTGCATACTCCCTGTAGCTGAGGAACTCAGCAGCAATAAAAGCTGCTGTCTGGTGGCTTTTCTGCCTTTACAGAGTCATAGGGGTTTTTTTCTCTCCCTTTCTGGTCAGTCCTGCTATTTTTCTCTTATAATTGTCCATTCCCTTTTCCAAGGGCTGGGCTTTGCCGCCTCCTGCTGCTTCTATCATCTTTTAAAGTGAAGCGATATGCAGAGCAGATGGAATATCTCACTGCTTCCAAAAGTCCTGTCACCTTTCATGCCTTTCCTTACAAGGCTAATAATCAAGGTGTTTCAGTGCCATGGATGGGTGTTTGAGCATAACTGCTGCTGTTCTTGAATCACTTCTGATTTATGAGTTAATGAGGATGGAGTTCTTCCAGATTTTGGGAGACAGAACCATTGTAGCACCTGCAGAGCATAGGATTGCTTTGGCCTTTGAGCATGTGCAATGCTATGGTGCTGGTGGTGAGCAGGTGATGCTTGGCTTTAAAAACCTTGTAGACCTCAAACAAAGGTTCTCCATAAGTCAGTATTACTTGACAGAAGTTGCTGAACTTGGCCACAGGTTTTGTGTGTCACAAAAAGCCTCCTCTCTGATAAATGGTAAATAACAGTTGGCAAAAGTATTGATTTAAAAAAAAAAAAAATCTTTCTCTCTTTCAGTGTTTTATTCAGAAGTGTTGAATTAATTAGCTACATCTACGTGTGGGATAACTACAGGCTCTTTGAACTGCCCTGGGACTCACAATGGACCTGGTATTTGACACTCTTGGGAGTGGACTTTGCGTACTACTGCTTTCATCGTTTAAGCCATGGTAAGATTTAACTAGTTTTCAAAGTACTGAAATTTAAAATGCGTCCAGTATTTGTTAACAAAATGAGGTATTTGGTTTTGTTTCTACTGTACTTCTACTCAAAAGCAGCTGCCCTTCTTCCCAAGGATTATTGAAGACTCACTTTTCCTTCAGTATGTGAAACGGTTTATGTATACTCTTTGATAGGAATTTGTGAAAAGAGCAAGTATCATTTTGAAAGTAGTATCACAGGAAAAAAATAAAGCACATAAACACTTAGCCATATAGCAGGACACTAGCCCTATCTGGAAAATACAGCTCGTTGCAGGTAACTGTTTCAAACACACCTTCCTCCCTCTGTGTGTATTGAAAAATATATTTGAACATTCACTCACTGTTTAATTGGAAAATGAAGAAAAATGTTTGTATACATCTGGACACAGATATACAGGTATAAACGAGGTATTTTAGAAATCCTGCCTGCAGTTAACATGACATGAGGCTTGCCTTGATCGTTTCAGAACTACACTTTTCAGCTCGACTTATTTTTATCCATGGAAAAAAAAGGAAAAAGCACAGTTTAGAAAGAATTTAACTTTTAGTTATTGCAGCAATGGAGCCCATTTAAATCACGCCAGTCACTTTTGTATGTAAATGTTGTAAAGATGTGGTAATATTGATCCCTACGTGTCTGCCTTGTTAGGTATTTCTGTTCTGCAGTGGCAACACATTCCTACTGTAGCCTTTTATTTCCTTTCGGAAAATGCGGTAACGCTGCCTATCGGTCTTCATTTTGGGCCTAATCTAAAGTCCATAAGAATGAAATAAGAATCTTCTTCTTTAAGATGCTTTGGACTGGGCTTCACAAGGCAGAGCGCCCACAGCTCGTGAAAGCTGTGGGATGGAGACGCCAGCTTATGTAATGCTCCTTCAGAAAGGGAAAATGGTTTGATGCCAATAGGTCAGCGGAATATATGGAAGTAGGTAAGAAAGGAACCTGAGCTGCAACGAGGAGTGGGAGAGAGGAAGGGTCCCTCCCAGGTGGAGATGGCAGGCAGGCCTGAGAACAATGCAGGGTGGGTGCAAGGGGACAACAATGGTGGGGGGAACGGGGCGGGAGGTGAGGAAGCAGAGGGAGCTGGAACAATGTGGTGGGGGGGACATGGCAGGCGGGAGCTGGAAGCCCTGCGTGGGTGTACGGGAGACTGGGAATACGCTTCACAAACAATGACATTAACAGTGCTGGCAGGGCTACAGCCTCGGGCTGAGAACTCAACCAGAGCAGGAGGCTACTCCTGCAGTTAGGAGTAAAAAATAATTGCCTTCAAGCGTTAGAAAATCACTAGCCAAGCTGTGCTTCCACTGAAGTCAGTGGTAAAATTCCCACTGGCAGAGAAGGGAGCGGGGTCAGCTCCGTGCTCTCTAGGGCAATTGCGTGCACTTCTGTTCCTCCAGCAATTTTTTATGTGCTATCATCTGGTTTTCTCTATTTTGAGGGGATTGCACACTTTGAAATGAACCTCGTTAGCAGTTTTAGAATTAAAACCCAAACCAATTCCCTCTGTATGTAACGGGTTTGGGGAAACTGTGTAAGAAAATGCTGCTGTTGTCTTCGGGTCAGTGGTGAGCTCTTCTATCAATGTTAATTTATTGTGTTTTAGGTTACAGAAGTATTGTCCAATGTTAGGTCTGTGCTACTTATCAGGGAGCTGAGGCAACACTGTAGAAAATTACTTTAAATGGAGATTTTTAGCTTAATCAACACTATTTTCTCTGATCAAGAAGTGGTGAAATTCATAGAAAGACAGCACAGCTGTGAAAATTGGCTGTTTGCAAGTTTCCAATGAAATTTAAGAGCAGGAGATGTTACTTTAGTCTAAAAAAAAAATAATGTAAAGTCCTGAAAAATAGCTGTGTGCTTTGAGAGGCCAGGGCACTGAGCAGTCTCTGATACAAGCAGTTAAACACATTTGTGACAGAAAGTGACAGGGGCTGATGACTCAGGCTTGCATCCTAGAACAGAGTTAAAAATTAATAGCACATGCATGTCCCAGGAAATCCAAGTTGTGTGGGCTTATGTGTGGGTATCCAAATAACAGCACTAATTATTTCAAACTGGAAAATTAAAATTCAGATACATTTTACAGTTGTTTCTTAGCACTTGATTTAATTTTGGTTCCAAAAGAGGAAAAAAAATAAATTATTATTCTCCTCGCGTAGCTTTTCCTGTCACCGAGCAAGAACTTTGTAAGTCAACCCACTGGGCTTTTTTTCCTGTTGTCCATGCAATAACTGGACTGTCCATTCTGCTGTTTGAGTAGTCTCAACCAGCACAGATTTAGAGCTGCTTCTCTAGCAGAATCTCTACAGTACCAAGTTTTAACCCAGCACTTGGGAAGCTAATTTTTTTTTTCCCCTCTTCACTATATGTGTGTGATAGCTATTATCATAAACTGAAGTTATACAGCAACAAGGGGAAGTATTTTTAGGTGTGATCTCATCTTGCAAAGGATAGAGTTATTCTAAGTATGTGCTTGTGTTTTCCATTGTTTGCAGTAGCCACTAAAAAATTAAGAAAATAAAATGTTTCGCCACTTACTCCGGCATTCTTCTGGGCCTGATCCAAAAGCTGTGGCAGTCAATGGGAGTACTTAATTAGCCACTGCTTTTTCTCATGGTGTTTTAATTAATTACTAAATCAACGTAATTTTTTTTCCCCTTTGTTTGATTTAAAACACTAACTGTGATTGTATAACCAAGGGAAGTAAGCTGTAAAATCACAAGCTTTTATTAAAAAAAAAAAAAAAAAAACAACAGGGAAGGATATGTGTGGGTTTGGGGGATTTTTACCAGATATTTTAATCTATCTTATGTGGATTACTCCTCAAGTTTCCTCTCCAGGTGCAGAGTCCTTGCAGAGTTATTCTTGCTAGAAAGGGGGATTCAGTGGTCCCAGAGCAGTGCCGAGCCATAGCCACGGTGCAGCACAGCCCTCCCCACACCCTGGTCCTGCGGATACTCCTATTGCAGACATATGACAACGGCAGTAAGGAATTTGGAGGCTGTGTACGCTGATTTCTTCAGCAGCCACACCTTTTAATCAGGAGAGGAAATCTAGAGGCTTCCAGATCCATGCAAAAACAAGAGAGATGCCCTTGTGCAGAGCCCAGGTCCTGGCTGTGGTGTGGGGAACTGTGCTGAGACCAGAAGCAGCAGCTGTGCTCTCAGCTCTGTGAACCAACAGGGGATGGTGAAGAGCTGTAAAAGTGTGGTCCTCTGTTGGAGGGAACATTTTTAATCCACACTTCCTGGGGGACTGTGTCTTGCAGAGCAGTGTGGTTTTCTGTCAGCCAGAGGATTCCTCTTCTCCTCTTTCAGGCCCTGGAAGAAGCTGTCCGAGTCTGGCAGCCAGCAGGTTTAGAGAGCCTGTCTCTTTTTAACGGCAGCTTCCAGCACCTCTTCTTTTGTTCTCCTTTACTGCTGGGGAATTTCCATGACTTCAGTGTCCCTCCCCTAGAACAACCTGGGAGAAGTGAGTTTCCTTCAGCAGGGCCAACCTCTGCAGCAGCTGCATTGTTCTGCCAGGGCTGCAGTGGCCTGTGTCAGCCGCTCACCCCATTGTCCACTGCCGGCTTCCAGCCACCCTGTGGGATACGTGACACCGTCCCTGTCAGCAAAACCCTGAGCCAATATGACCTGATGGTTTGCATTATGTGCAGAGGTTGTAAAGCAGACCTCAACTGATAAGTATATCCTCAGCAGAATCCCCAGCTGCGACATAAAATGTTGAGTTGGTGGTGTGTCTTCTGATAATTGGTTTATGGGGGACGAGAAATAAACCTTCTACTACACCAGGCATCTTCTGGAGCAATAAGACACCCTGGCTTCTCAGTTTCCTCCACCCCACAGGATGGATCTTTTGGCCAAGGCCAGCTTTGAAGGGTTGGAGAGAAAAGCTGAAATGGTGAAAGGTCACTTCAGCTTTATCCTTCAAAAGGCCATGCCTTTTGACACTGTGTCTTAACTGAGGATGTTGAGATTTTCTTTTTAACACTTGAAGAAAAGATGAACTTGTTGTCTTCTGTTCTGTACAGTTGCTTTAAAAGGGAGTTTCTCTTAGCTGTGACTTAGTGTTTCTGCCTCTTCTCCCAGTAAGCATCTTTTGTTAGAGTTTCACAGAACCATTTCTTCAGCAGCAGAGCTCACTTTAAAAGTTCCTGGCCACTCTTTCCTTCACCATGTTGAAGTTCATCTCTCAGTTCTGATAAAGCTCTTCCAGCATGGAGGCTACATGCGTAAGATCATAAACTTTTCCTATTAAAAACCAGAGTTGTGGTGGATTTCTTTCTTAAGCCATGTAACTCTGATCAGTTCTTTCTTAAGCAATGCAACTCTGATGAAGTCAACTTAGCCCTGGGGCAGAGCATATACTCCTGACCAGTAATCAAGAACAAAAGCAATATAAAGCACACTTGCACAGAATCTATGGGATAACAGAATTTTCTGGGTCGTAGTGCACAGGCAGGTAACTCATTCTTTTGTAAAAAAGCCAGAGTGAATAATTTGGGGCAGGTAGTACCTCAAGAATCATGCCAATAAAGTGATTCGAATGGGCAACAGTAAAACTCAGTCCTAATCTTTTTACTAATTTTTACCTAGTCTGCAATAGTCCTAGTTTGTTGCCACTTTAGACATCAGTGCACTGCAATGCTTGCTGTTGAACAAGGAAATGAGTTTGAACTTACAAGCTTGTTAAAGGAAAAGACAACAGGGCTCAGAGTCTCTTCATCTACATTTACTGCTTTTGGAGAATGTATTTGAATCATATGATTGTGCTGTCTTTATCTGCACCATTCCTGCCTTTGAAGTGCTCCTTTCATCTGCATTTTATAATGTACTTGTCTGAAGTTAGGCTATTAAAGTGGGCCTGTTAAATAGATTTTATATCAAGAATTGATAGTATATTGAAATAATTTTGGATTTAAAGGAGTTCAGGGTTATGAGAAATGCATTATGAAAAAGTGATGTCTGACTTCTGTTATTGGGAACATGGTCTGAGACACAAGATTTTATTTTCAATAAAATCTGTGTTCCCCTAGAAATACAGTAAATGACAGTGTGTGTTTCCATATACTAAAGGTTGCATTGGGGTGGGGGAGCAGGGGAAGAGGTTTGGATGTCTGTAAGCTTCTCCTCTCATGTGGGAAAATGCCAGTGTTTACCTGACTAGCAATTCAGTACTTTCCATCGTGAACCAAATTTAATTTCACCCCAGTGAAAGACAGAAAGCTTTGGGAACTGTCAAGTGACTGAATGAGGCACTGCTCTTTTTCTTGTCACAGCTTGTGTTGATTGCAAAGGCAATTGATACCCAGTGATTAAGGAAAAAATATTCTCTTCTTGTCAATTTTAGAGAAAACTTTTTTTTTTTGCCATTCTGTCAGTTGTTTTTTTCCTTATTTTTCTAAACAGGCTTGGATGAGCAAAATTCTGGCTGATTGCTTCACAAAAATAGAAAAAGCAATAGCTGGTTCTCATATTTTCTGTCTTCTGACTGCTTCTTGTCTAATACCTGCAGACAGCACTGCATGAACTGAAAACAAGTAGAGAGTGCATGTGGTTGTGATTCATTCCCAGCTTTCCGCAAGTCCACTGTAAATGACATAATTTGTTATTTCTATATGCTTGTTTTTAAAACTCTTACTTTTCAGAAGTAAGAGATACTCTTTCCCACATGTAATCTAATTTTCTGAACGGGCTCTAAATTTGTAGAAGACCACAGTCAATCTTAGAAAACCAAAAGCTTGCCATTCCTCCTGACTTTTAAAGGTATATTTTGGTTGAGAAAGTTCACCTGAAAACTACCCCAGCTGCAGTGAGGCTTCCTGACCTGGAGTGGTCTACAGCCCCATAAAATTATAGGAGCCTGCTTGTATTGTTTTCAGGTTGTTATTGTTCATAATAAGTTCCTGTTGTTTAGAAGACTGGTTTTTTTTTGTATACTGGCAAGAGTAATGTCCTGATATGAGGTGAGGTTAACTCATTTAGTCTGTTAAATTTATTGTGGCACATGCAAATACCACAAGCCCCTTCCTGTTTTACTTCAGAGGCTGTGCAGTAATAAGTGACTTTGGGGGAAAAAAAATCTCCATAACCTGAAGAGCTCAGAAGATGAGAATAAGAGGAAATCCACTAGACAGCTTATACTTCAATTTTGATTTCTCCATGTCTGAAAGATTCTGTGGACAAATGGATTTTTCTAAATATGCTTAATGCCAGAGGTTGCTGAGAATGGTGGCAATACGAAATCTGTCAGTAGGCTGGATGACAGATGGTGATCAACCATGGATTTGGGGCTTTTTTAGAACTGCTGCAGGATTTGCTTCAGAGTGGGAGTGGAGCATAGGATATGGCTGGTTACTATAGGTGAGGAATTAAACACTGTGGTCTGCGTTCAAGATCTACCTTGAGAAAATATAGGCAGCTTACCTTTGAATGATGGAAGGGTATCAGGAGAATTTTTATATCTTAAAAAATAATCCTAGAGACAAATCTGTTTTGTAAATACTGTGAAATATGTGTTCAAGGAAGCATGAGCTCGACACTATGACATAATTTTCACACTGAAAGTTCAGGTGATAATTCTGTCTCCTCAGCAGTGTCTTTTCTCAACCTTCCCCCCATGGAGAGATCTAGCAAATTTCTCAGTACAAAATGAAAAAGCGCCATATTCCTCCACTTCCCCTGCTAGTTGTCTTGTGATTGGAAAGGATGCCAGCACAAGGTTATACATCTCTTAAGCATAACTCAAATCCTGCTTTGAAGATATAGGTAGTACATCGGTGTTCTCAAGGCTCCCTGTATTGGCTTGCATTAGCTAGAGTTGCCTGATGATCTCTGAAGGGTAGATTCTTTTTTCTCACTTGCAGTGCCAGGGTGACTCCTGAATGCACAGATAGGGGAAAAAGCTCTGGATCTACTTGCCCAAAAGCACATATATTTAACACACCAGCACAGTGAAACATTAGAAAACATAAAATATATATCCTTAAATTCTCAAAGTGATGGAGGGGAAAAAAAAGCTCTTCTTTTTCATCTACAGTTTTCTTCAAGGTGGTAAAACCTAAACTTTTTGAAATGAATTCCGAAAGTCATTTGTGCAATGACTCTCTTCAGAGATTCTCATGAAACGTGCACAGTGTGTAAGTTAAATAGGTGATTGTAATGAAGAAACAGACACCTGGCTGTTGCCTCTGACTAGTGAACTAGTTTGGTAATAGTGCCACTGTGCGTGGACAACCTAAACCAGTATCTTACAGGATGAAGTTGGGGGAGAAAGTTTGCTCTAAATTAGCAAGGCTTGACCACTGAAAAAGCTATCTTCAAAACATTCCTATTCTTGGCTGGTGCTGCCCTCTAGTCTTTGCATGCACATTTTTAACAGG